>DWUN01001405.1:0-16766 GCA_018249975.1 Passova gellias | reverse complement strand
GAATGTAGACGAAGCGCGTCAGGTATGCAAGGACAGAGATATTTGGCACTCGGTGCTTTCTGCCTACCCCGTTAGGCTCTTGGCTTGATGGTATGTCGTTGTTGTCAAATTATGTATAACATTCATCATTCGCGTACTCAATGTCGAGCCTCAAGTATCTAAATTAAAATAAAAAAGACCCCTTCAACCATATAAATCATTATCAATAATCGCACTCTACTATATATAATGCTAAGCTATTTTAAATTGATCGCTCGGAGCACAAGCAGAAAAGCCACAGTTGAAACACAATACGCACTTAGCGTTAGGCATTAGTCATGACAAAAAATAATGTTTTTGTAATAAATAACACAGTTGAATGGATGAATTCGGGCGAGCGCGCACATGCGGCGTCACGCCAGCGGCGCCGGCGCAGCACATGTACGAGGAGCACTGACGGATGATGTAAATAATCCTTGGGAATGAGCCTTGGGGCTTGGTAGGCTGACCTAGACCATGTGGGAAGCCCGACGATCCTGCTATTGCAGCGTATCATCTGAATAAATAGCCGCTGCATATATATTAATATTGGAAACACTCGGAGCATATCAATATTAGCACAGAGTGAATAAAGGCTTATTAGCAACTAATGCTAACTGAACTGACACTAAGCTTACTATTCCTACAATCCTATTCGAGGTAAGTGTAGAGGCCTATCAGTTTGCCGGACGCAATATTCTACCCCAAAAACTGACGTTGTCACTCTAAGAGATTTTTCGTTTTCTCGTCAATTGTCATGCAAACGACAATAATTAGGCTTATGAAAGCAGCAGGAATTTATAGTATCCAGTATAAACATTGTACTGTGCTTAGAAACAGATAGTATCAACATTACAGTGTAGTATGAATGTTTAGTATAAATATTCCTCGTAGCCGGACTTACCGAACTATATACATAATGTATATTAAACAATAGCAGCTGCCGAGAGTTAAAAGAGCCAAGCATTAGTCATACGAGTAAAATATTTTAGTACTCCACTAATCATCATCTATGTAACTTCTTATGCTCAAAGTTAAAAATCAAATATCGCTTTAGGTTTTCAAGTGTATAAAATTCTATATACAGTCAGCCTTTTATTGTGGAATTTGCAAATTCAACCGAAATACCCGGACTTAACTAAAACAGCTAGCCGATTGAATTACAAAGTATTCCTTTGCGATGAACAAACATTTCCACGTTAACGTTCCTTAAGAGATACTTTAGCGTGTTTGATGTGTTTTAATAACCGTTCAGGGTCTCTTATAAAACGAAAAATATGTAAAAACAAAAGGCAACACGAAGGTGACTGGTGCGCCTCTCCCGTGTAATTTTACAGGCATGTAATTAGGGTGCTCGGCGACGACATGCTTTGATGATTACCTAGCCTTTTACAAGAATTCAAGAGTTCATATAGAAGTGTATAATACAATTACAGAGCATAATATTATGCTAAATTACGCACTGGAATATGCACTTAAAACATTGTTTTTAAGACAAATTGTATGATTAAATGTGTCTTAAAAGAAATTGCTATTCGAAAGGAATTTGTTATCAAATGTACGCTACAAGCCTCGTATATTTTTGTTAGGAATGCAAATAAATAGGAGAAAGAACGTGTGATTGGCATGGGAAAATGAAATGATAAGAAGGAATCAATTTGATAGGGAGTATCGTCAGGCGATCACATGCTTTCACGCCAGTCCAGTCGTGGGAACTCTTACCGATTGTGCAATAATTTTTTATCCCAGAGTTGTAAATTTCCGATAACTTATTTACAACATTTTTATTTCATGTCGCATTTATTTGAACTCAACATATTTGCTACTTTGATATTATCCGTCTTCCTGCTCCATTTTATAATGAAAAGAGAGGATTGTTTTACAATTTCTTATACATTTGATCTTATAGATACGATCTCAAGGTGTGAAAACGTCGACATAAATAGGTCATTTCTATATATCGGGATGTGATATATCAGATAAGGGCAGTTCACACGTCCTATCCGTCACTTGTTCACGAACACACTGTTGACATAGACTTCAACATGTCACTATTGTCAAACTTGTGACAACTTGGAATGTGTGAAATGTAAGTTTAGTTACTAAATTTTAGTGCTATGCAGGTGCGTTGCTATCAAAAATAAACGCGTGTGTTATGTAAATATAAATATTATCTACAGAGCTCTTGATGTAGGTATCTATATAGAGGTTGTATTTAAAAAATCTAAGATAAAATTCACCTTGCATAAAACGACTTAAAAGTCGTTAGAATCCATTTATTCCAGAAACTACCGCTGACCAGAACGAAGTATACAATCTCACAATATTGATATACTAATAACACGTTTCTCTACTCGGAGCGTGAATGTTTCGTTGAAAGAATTACATTAATTATGAATGAGGTAACATTGTCGTATTCATACGGAAAATTTATCGAATGGACATCTATTACACGGCTCGAATTACAATTGTCAAAAGATAACACGAGAACACGCGTTTTGAAACTTGACATTACGAAAGGCGAAGTACTAAATAAATAAACAAGTATAAATCAAAATAAAAGAGAAATATAAATATTTAAGCAATAACCAATTCAACCTGGTAAGAAAATAAACATTTTAACATAAGCTTCATAGCTATTACAAAATATATCAACGTATATTTGTTAGAAATGCCACTTAGATATTCCGCTCTTTTACTAGCAACCGTTTTTATCTTTCAATAAGACAGCAAATTGTATTCTAAGTCTGGGAAAGCATTCTCGATACGTTAGGACTTGACCAATTTCTATCGGAATCCGCCGATCAATTACTTGATGAATTGTTTTGCGATCGTCGGCTAATGCATCGCGTAGAACGCTGTCTAATTTGTCGGTGCAAAATTTAAATGTGTTTGCACAAGGCAATGTACGATAAACATTTAGCAAATGTCAATACATATGATGGGCCGCAGCCCGCATTGGTCGTTCTCACGCAGGATCGCATGCGGAATACGCAAGGCGCGTGAGAAAGAATAGTGCGGTTTGCGACGTGAATACAAAACTGCTCACTTACATTTTCATTGCCCTATATATGAGTGATTTGGACAGTCTTTCTACCGGCCGTGGTGTGGCTTCATTTATAAGGTTAGGTATCGCCCTATTAATAAAGCATTATGTCCGCTCTTTGACAATGTATAGTAATTTAATCAGGTTGCTGCCCAAATAGACATTAATTTGTGCGGTATGTGTTCTGGAAAGTGTCAAATCGACAGTCGACGAAAAATGTAAAACCCAATATGGAATCGTTTAATTATTATTAAAATCTTTCTCGTTTGCTTTTGCAAGGACGCATAAATAGCAATGCCTGTATTTATTCCGTAACTTCAAACTATCACATTATAATCTCTTAACACGTTCAAAGCTTTTTTATTAATATAAATCCAATGCATTCACCGAATTTCTAAAACAAAAGTACTCGTATATCAAAGCAAACGGCGCCTTAGCTATCCGACAAGAATTCATTATGAAACCTGTAATTCGTTTAAATACGCGCATTTATTATAGTAAAACCTGTTTCCAAATTTAATTTCGGAATATTAATCATCGATTCTTGTCAACCGATTGATTTAAGTACAAACGAAAGACCGAATACATTGCGTTTCATTGAAAAGACATCAACGAACCGCACTCGCTATAATCATATATATATTTGATAGAAAAGTATTTATGCAGAAGTATCAGTCACATTTATTTTACTTTTATAATACTAAAGTAATATAGTTTTAAGGGGAGATAAAAATGCGTTCCAAAAAACAGCACGCTTTAACAAGTCGGGCTTATAAGAAATTGCTTATCAGATTTACGGTTCCGTTTTCTCTGTGACCATTCCGCTTATCGTTTTATCACTGCATTATCGCTGCTGGCCATCTGTACTTGTTTTGTCTCTCGCTTGTGCCTAGCCGCGGTACTCGGTAACAAATTGTAAACGTCCTATTCATTACATTTACGTCCTATTACAGTTACCTTCAGACAACGGCTGGTGGCTTAGAACTCCTTCAGGAATCTATCCGACTAGTTTTAGTAAAGCATATCCTCACGATATATGTATTGCAATTGTATGAAATATTATCCTATGATTGTTATGAAAATAGCATTAGTTGTTATCATCAATAGATCACATATTCATTTTTATCGACTTCTATGGAAATGATTTCTGAATCCTTCAATTAAAAAAGGGCCATTCATATACTTTTGAGTGGCATACGTTATTAAGATACACTTAAATATTATTCGAATGGGAGAATATCCAATATAGGTATATCGTTTCTAACGATTCGAGTTTGTTAATGTTTATTAAAATGCTAGATTACGTGAAATAAGATTAGAGCCGATATTAATCTAATCTCCGTAGGTAGCTAATTAAATTTCAAGCTGTCTTTTCGATCGCCATTGCTTCCGACAGGCGACAATAATTCACTGGAGTTCTGTTGTAACGGAGCAAAAACTGGACCGCGAGGAGTTACCAGGATTTTGTAGTCCATTACGGGACTTGACCTATTAAATAATGGCAAAAGACATTTGTGTTCCTGGCATCGTAAAAAATAATAGAAGCCATTCATTTGGGTTTTCATTCTTAAAGTGTAACAGCAAAAGGATTGAGAAGCAATTGTCACAATGAATTCATATTTGAACTTCAAGGGTGACATGATCATAAGCCTCTCGTTGTCTCCTTCAGTATCTGCATCCACAAACATTTGTATTGTAGAACTATTTTGTTGTACTTAGATCAGCCAAGTCAATCTGTCTACTATAATAATAATGAACCCGCTAAATACATTACATTATGAACAAGAACTACGTTTTATGGAATTATCAGTTTGTAAACTATCTCGGAGTATCCGATCTAGGCCGAGTCCAGTTGGTGACATTAGCCGCGGCTAGTGTTCGGTGTCAATAAATCGCTGTGATACCGCCGTAAGCCGCGCGCGGGCGACAAAAGCGAGGAATGCGCGACCGCCGGGAGGGCCGCTTACTGGGCTTCATTAGTCGCTGACATACCTCGAGCCTTTTTTACATCAACAAAAAGCTCGATCGTTACGAAAAAACTGAGGTCGTATTGTAATGAAATTTTGACTCATGCGCCGCCCCGGACGTGGCCACGTAATGCTATCGCAAGAAAAGCTTAATCACTCTCAAATCAATTTACATCGCGACGGATTGATGAGCTTTGATAGTACCTAGTTCCATCGGTTCGCTACATTTTTATTCGTTCAGGACTCAAAGACTCTTAGGAGATAAAACGATTGCATCTAAAATCTAATAGTCATGTCTGCCATTGTTATAGATTTAGTGATTGGTGAAATCTAATCCAGAGCGCAGCTGCGGCCGAATGCACCGTAGTCACATTTAAGTGGCGGTATTAATCGAATGAAGGTAGTTACAAAGGCCTCGGCTTGTATGCGAATACGCTGTAAGAGCAACAATGCTAGCCGCGTAGCCGGCGGCTGATAAACCCGCTCTAGCTACAGCGCTGGCCCTCTATATTTTCCGCATTGAGATTGCGTGCCGCGTGCCCGGCGGCTGCGAACAATTTATAGCTCAGTGGAACCAAGCGGGTATATGCTCGTTATTATTTAACGGTGGACCTCGGTCCTGGACAGCTCGCCCCCGGCTATTGCCAGTGCAATCCTGCTAAACACGTATGCCTCACTTTAAGCCCACACTCCGCCGACATCGCTCGCTCGTTTTTGCATTTGACCAATAAAATTATCAGTCTTAAAATAGAACCGATCACTGTAATTAAAACAGTAGGTCCGATCGCGTTGCATTTACGTAAAGAGTGGTTGCAAATCGCACACATTCAAATTCCCGTTAGCGGAATGGTATTTGAATAAACGACGCACCAAATTCGATATTTAAATTCGCGTGCACTACTGTATATGGCGGCGAAGTGCTGGCGTTTTTTTTTTTCTGCAGCCGATTTGAATAATATTATAGCGGTGTCCAGTGTCGAATGTAATGCCTTACAGAGCACGTGCGTCGATAACTCGATACCGAGTAAAGACGGCGCGATGTAATGACGAATCCCGCGCTTGCTAAACGAGCCGGCTCCATTAAATAACGTCCGACACTCCTTATAGAGCGGTGCCTAGCCGTAAGTGCGAGAGAGAAGCGGCCCCGAGGATTCTACTCCTACAGTTGGCCGGCCTTGCGGCACGCGCCAACTCGCCTATTACTCTCATTTGATTTACAGACCTCATTAAATCTACTTCTATAGCACTACGCCCACTATGAATCGGCACTGCGCTAGACCGTTCGCTGCAGATAAAATGACCGAACAATAAATAGAAGGATATTAGAAGGGAAATATGGATTGTATTCAGAGCAACACAATCGATTATATGACAATCGAGGCGCTTTCAGGGTTTAAGTTAATGTATTACAATCGGCCACCTGGTAAAACAGAAAGCGCATGAAATACATTTTAATTGACATTTCTAACACTTACGTATCTACGTGGTACAAATGAATCATTGAATACAAAATGTATTTATAATTTTACAATATTCAAATTATACTCTGATGTTATTCGAATAACACATTAGTGAGAAACCTTTATTTTATGCAAATGATCCAAAGCATTTAGTGGCAGATAAAAAATCGTGAAAACCGTTTCCATTTAAATGTATTATAATAGACAGGTAGAACAAGAAGACCGCGTGCAAAGACGAACCAAAGTCGAAACGGTAACAATAATTATAGGTAAGCGTATAACTACGCGATATAATGTGACTGACAAAACCGAAATGATACAGCAAGGACATTTTTTCTAATTCGTATTAAAATGAGCAGAAGAATTCAGGACCCAATTAGTGAGACGCGAATGCCGGAGCCTTTAAATCAGGCGAGATGACGTCCGATCAACCGCAAAAGGTCAACTCAAAAGTGACCAAAACGCCCTCATGCCTTTTATTGCAACTTTAACAATGTGTTATTAAGGCCCGTCTGAGCATTTGTCATCGCTACAGATAATTTATGTACAAATTAATGAGTTGCAATCAATCCTTTATACACGCTGAGGAAAAATTATTTCGTTTTAATAAAAATAATATTAAAAGTGTACGATTGTTCGAAATACAATTCCATATTATTTAAAAGCGATATTCGAAACGTGTTTTCGGTTCAACGTCACCGGATCGCTTTTATTACCGTGGCATTCGAAAAAATCATAAACTTCGACGAAACAGAGACATCCTTATTCTACAGCCATTAAATGTTTAAATTACAATTTTGTGAAAATTGTACGATTTTAGAACGTTTATAATCTGTGTTGTTGTTAATAACATTTTATAGCCCCAAAGTGTTTAAAATTAAACTGGTTGGAACGGTTTTAAAATTGTTATTAAAATTTGCTTTCAGATCTCAAACTCTAAGTCACCTTGTTTCTGCAAACGATACGATAATTCGCAGCCTATTTACATGTCAACTTACTAACGACAATAATGACTTTAATAGCAGCATCTAATTTAGCCGAATCAGGATTCTCGTAATACGTGTTAGCGCTATTTTTATTAAAATAACATTAGCGTTAAAAACCCATTTCGCAGCTATGTAAATGATGAAATTATTTTAAATTCAACAATGCGAATGGAAGATATGTTAATAAGTGGTCTAGAATCGTGCACCATTCGAGATAATAGACACTAAATCCTAAATCAAATGTGGAATTCTACGGAATGTTTTCTAGAGTCTGTCGAAAATATGTGTTATTACTAATGAATAAAACTTTAACTATGAACACTTAAGATAGCGAAATATTACCATTTATTGTTTAGTGGCACGTACGTGGACTTGTTTAGAAACCACTAAACCTCCACACAATGGTAGACCGCAAACAGGCTTTTGTCCCAGAGTGAAAATAAAATGTCGAGCCCACCTCGCGGGTCCTATTCAAACATTGCTGTTTATTTTTCATACAAGTATCATTTTTAATATTAAATAGCCACCTCGGCGAGACCTTTCGCTGTCACGAGTATTTGTCACGACATTTGGCAATATTTCAACGGTCGCTGTGTAAATTGAAACCCAATCTACATCTTTTCACATATTCAAAAAAAATATCTGTAAAAACTTTTATTTCTTTATCTAGGCAATGGTATGAAATCACGTAACATTCTATACTATTTTATTAAACATGCAGTGATAATCGTGGTTTGAAAATCAGGCTGGGTTCAAATCTTTTGGAAGTTATAAAAATTCATAATATTTCTGAGATGTCCGAAGTCTGCCAAAACGCACTTGTCCAGCCTTGCAAACTACGGCCTAAAATCCCATCACTAGATACCGGTTTCAAGTTCCAGCCAATTAGAAAACCGAAAAAAGACATATTTAAACGTTTTATTTACATCAATAAGTACACGAATATATCTTGAAGAAATTTCTATATTAGTAATCCGGTTTAACTTCGGAAGCGGCGTATCGACTCGACGTATACAAACGTGCACTGTCAAAATATTAGGACTGACACCTAGCAATTCGGTGGTGTAAAAGCATTTCTAGCTACTTGGCGTGTTTAGTTTTGGTCTGCGTGTCAAGTATACGCCGCAGTCAGCAGTGGCCAGTGTCCATGTTTATATAACTCGTTAGCCGGCGGCGGCACGGCGTCGAGACCGCCTACGCCTCGCGCCGCGCCATCGGATACGTCAGCTAAATTTTAACTGTAAACATCCATAATACCTCCGCCTTCGTCGCCTCTCGTGCACGTGTCCTGCTCATCGTACAATCACATTGTTGATTATCGATACCGGCCTTATACATATTCAACGTTGGCGCTACATAAATATATCCGAGCCAGCCTTAAAGTGTCTCATCAATCATAAAGGAGATCCGACGTGTGGTATGGCATCGAATGCGACTTTTTTTCCATCTCGTCCGAATCCGTGACCAAACGTAACGTACGAGTAATGCAATTTTGATTAACTCCGGCGTCGGATGCCTGTTTGCAATCAGCTCGGATAATAATGGAGACATTATTTTATGACGTGCACGGCGTTTCAATGTCTTAACAATGCGGCGGTTACCTACCTGAGCGTCTCGTGTAATATTCTTTTTATGCCGTATTGTCTCTCGTATAATAATGCAATTCAGATACGCTAAGTGATATTGTAAATGTAAAATAAGAAAGCTCTTTAACTGTCCGCAATACAAATAGAAATAAACGATAGACGGTACATCATTAGTTACACGAGACCGATTATCCATCAATCACGCTCTTACTAATATAGCATTATTTGATTAGCACCGAGACCGAAATTGGAATGAGTTTACGTAACAGCGATCGAGTTCATTAATTAGCGTTAAGTTAAATACGTCGGAATGGTTCCCATACATGAAGTTGTAAAAAATATTGTCGTCCTCGATAGCTAATAGGCTTTTCGTAACACGCAAAAGGCTCGTAACGCTGACTTTCACTTGGAGTACTTGAACAATAGTTGTGTACCTATTCTCGGGACCGAGTCACGCAGACGAACGACTTGTGATTATGGCGACGATTGATCGATGACTTGCACAAGATCACTCAGCGCGCGTGTAAACATACTTTTACATTAACCTTTACCTTTTAGGACCATGGGGCATAAAGCTGATTTATACTGTATAAACGCATAAACACATGGTTATTAATTAATTTAATATGCAGTTCTACAAGATGTATGAGACCCCCATGCGTCCCTTACAACATCATTATTGCTCGAGATAGTTGTTCTACTCATCTTAAAACAAAACAAGTTATGAATTAATTTTTAGCTTCATGCATGCTATTAAGGGTCATAATTATTTGACTATTATTATTGTAGTCTGAAAGCTTATCTATTTCTATCGAGGGATAATAAGGTATTTTTAACATTGTAGCATTTATGGAAATGGATAAATACATTAACAACAATAAATGGCAGGCAACACTTTGGTACATAAAGTATCCTTTACATAGTGGACCGGTGATATGTAGAGGCCAGGCGCGAACTTAGGGGTAGGCACACAAGAGGCGTGAACGCTAAGACCCGCTCAAATACAGAGGTGTGAAAAGCCTGAGCGCTCCCTCCTAATTGTGGACTAAGCCGCTTAGCGAACCAGCACTATAAATCCGAGAAACTGCGCTTTGAAACGTGTTTGAGTTGCGACCATCATAACACCCTCGTGTTATGATGCTACGAGGCGGTACCTTTCAAACGACCCGTCAAAGCTATTCTACCATGTTATAATGTGTTTTAAATACATTATGACATCGTCAGATATTTACAAAGCAACATCAATTAGTAAATTTTTAACTTATTTAATAATTTACGATTGTTATTCAATATTGTTGTGTTTTTTTTATATCCTCATTTACTTATTCATATGTTTTATTTCGATTCATTTTACGATTTATTACTAATTTCTATTTATTTTACAAATCTGTCTTCTTTGTTAGCACTCACAACCGATATACGCAGGGCCTACAACTGAATTCCTTGGAAGACTTCGTATAACTAAACATCACAGCAGCTGTCTGTTTACTAATAGAAAGGCCTACACGATACATCAACAAACATAATTGTACGCTGCAAGAAGTACGAGGAAAAGTGCCGTAAATATAAGTAACTACTGTAGTTACAGCACTTCTATTAAGGCACATAGCAATTAAATCTGTTGGTTGCCTACATTTCAAAACTAACTTACGATTTAATTCACAGTTATTATGAAAATTTACTGTGTTAACTGGGTAAGAGGTAGTATTTATTGAAATGAACGCTTTATCCGGCATGCTGATATCTATACTTCTATCCTAATATTATAAAGAGGAAAAATTTGTGCGTGTGTGTATGTATGTAACGAATAGGCTGGAAAACTACTGGACCGAGTTCTAAAACTCTTTCACCATTTGAATGCTACATTATCACTGATCAAATATAGACTATACTAGCTTGTGGCCGCGACTTCGTCTGCGTGGAATACTGTCTTTTGCAATAAAAGTACCCTAGGAAATTAAAATGCTGCCCAAAGTCACTATTGCACGCGGACGAAGTCGCAGGCAAAAGCTAGTCTTTGATACGAGACAAAAAATATCCTCATTTCGTACAGCATAACACTAATAGCAACTTAGCTCATAATCGTATGTTCTTGTAAATGCACTGCTTGTACTGTAGTCGAGAAAGTGGTGTTATAATGTAAAATGAATGATTTGAAAAAACTTACCTTTTACCGACGATATGAATCAATGCAAAAATAAAACGTACGAGTATCTCTCTCAGCAGCATATTCTAAGGACATTTTTGGTTAAGAAAAATTTTTTTTTTTTTAATGATTAAATGCACTGAAAATAACTTAACTGTACATCACCGAAACTTACATATGAATTTTGTAGATAGATTCTGTTTGTCTCTTATTGCGATCTTCGATTTTTTGTAACGGAGCCATCAAATAATATTATCGCAATGAATGTGTAAATAATGCAAGGACGTGTGCATAATTCTATGAGTTGTTAAACGGTGTCAAAAGTGAGTGCGTATTGGAGCGGAGGTATCGAATGTCGATTCGCATTTTGCGATATAGAGTTACACCTACGCGATGGAGTCTGGCGTAGTCGAGCGGAATTGAGCAATTTAACTCGAAAACCAATTATTCAGCTCGTAAGGGAAGGCTAGTAGCGTGGTCGGAGGAAGGAGATAAAATCGCTGTAAAGTTAAACATTATTAATAAGTAAAGTTATTATTATTGTTCATTATTATACTGGCTGACCGGGAGAGTCAAGAGTCTCCGATACCGACATGTATGCATGAAGAGAGTGATGAATGTAGACGAAGCGCGTCAGGTATGCAAGGACAGAGATAATTGGCACTCGGTGCTTTCTGTCTACCCTGTTAGGGACCTAGCGTGAATAACATCACATGCAAAAGTTATTCACCCTACATGAATGCGACAAAATAGCAGCAGTGAAGTACAAACAATGAATTGAACGAATTAAGTTAACTTCATCCATATCGTAGTTCTAACGTTGAATCGGTTTTGAGGTATTAAACGTATTACATAGCCACATCTATAGCAGTACCGTTGACATATAAGTCCTCCATCGTACAGGTGAAAAGACACTAACATTAGCACTAGGTAACGCAGAGCCTAAGCGTTTAAAACTTTCACCACGATAATAAAAAAACCATCTTCATCAAGCCCCTTCCAACTATTCGTATCTACATAAATGCCATTAAGAAACTATTATATCACAAACACTTTATCCATGTGTCTTCAGACAGTAGTTACGTCATCACCTATGTCTATCAAGATGGATGTTGACTAGAACAGACCAGTCGAAGATTGCAAGATAATACCGATTACTTACGTCCAGGACACTGCGACTGTCACTGATGCAGAAGTAACTTCAAGTAAGACACCTTATTAAGCGCTCTGCAGCCAATTTAGCCTTTATCGGGCGAAATCTTATAGCTTGGGCTTAGCTACGGGCGGCTATTGTTGTGTCGCCTTAGTTATGGAGCTCTTGTCAAGACTATACAAAACGAGTTATAGTAATATGAGACCCCAGACGGACTTATGTAGTGGGCCTTTGTTTAGGTTAATTATATTCTTGAGCATTGTTCGTAGCTATATAATTGATTAATATTTTTTTGAAAATATTAAGTAAATATGGAGGTAATATTAAATAAATCAAGCGCCTAATATTGCGCTTTTAGCAGAACTCTGTTACGGGAGTGATGGCTACTGGCCACTGCGTTAATGAGAGATTTCATTTGAGAGAAAAAAGTAATTAAAGATATATACGCACTCTCGTACACGGGAAAATTCGTGTTCAGACCGTCACTAATTATTATAATTGTGTGTGAAACAAGTGATAACAATTAAGTCACCTGTCATTTCTCTTAATTCGAGGTACATCGGCGCAGACCTTTTATCGGACCCAAAAAGACTACCGATAAAATAAAAACAATCGCATCGTACGCGTAGGCATTTTGAAAGGGGCCGCGGCGCGCACCCGCTTTTTGTCAGTCAAAATTTACTGCTTCTTAGCATTTCATCTCCTTTCCTGATCCTTAACAAAGTATAGATAAGGAACGAATCGCCGAAGAAATCATTGCATGCTTATTTTTTAGCGGTCGAGATTGCGAAGGGCTATAAACGGCGCAGCGAGGCTTCGGGCGATTGCCATTTGCAATCGGTTATGGTACGACTGCGGACCTCTTTTTACATTATAATCGGTCGTCCCCGCTCGCTCCTTTTTACGGTCCGAGCAGATAGCCGATGACGGTAAGCGGTCGGACAAAGTCTGCACCTCGAACGTCGAAAAATAAACGCCATAATGGGACAAATACCTTACCGCATGATGTACATATCAACGTATACCAATGCAACAGCGATCCAGTGGAAGTACTTCCAATGTTTGTTCAGTGAAGTCTAATGAGCAATCGGTCTCGGCTTACTCGGAGAGCATGATGGATGAACGCGACGTACAAGACCGGACAGACGCCCATCGCATGCACCGGCTCGGGTTACAGAGCGGCCCGTGCCGCCTCATTAGGCATGCAACGTCATATTTTAATAAATAATCGCCCGCCAATGGATCGAATTACGCGTCTACCTGAATTTTCATCTCACAAATGACAAAATCTCCAACATTATCTATCTATCTATACATATTATAAAACTGTAGAATAGTTCAATTCTGTACATTGAATAAAAACTGAAGAAAATATGCCTAGGGGTCTTCATACAAGTACCTAACACAAGCCAAAAAAATTGATTTTGAAATTTTTGTCTGTCTGTTGTCCGGCATTCACGCAAAAACTACTGGATGGATGTCGATGAAACATTTTTTGTTATATAGCTATTAGTCCTCGGCAAAGGATAGGATATAATTGATTTTGAAATACTCCAAACACTGTTCAAAGTCACTATTCCACGCGGATGACGTCACAGGCAAAAGCTAGTAATATATAAACACGCAAAATCACTTGTATTTTTTTTCTACAAATACATTTTCATTACAGCGCAAATACGATAAGCAATAACATTTTTACACAAGTTCAATTAATAAAGTGTATGTTAACATTATGCAGTACTGAGTTCGAACAAGTCAAGTTTCTCAGAAGTCAATAAGGCGCCAACATTATTATATTCTCCGCGCGGTTCCGGAAGAAGCACGGTGTGAGTGTAAAATACAAATATATGATTTGAATCCATCGAAAACGCCATCATAAGAAATATTATAATTTAACGCTCGCTGGCTGGATTGGATTCCATTAAAATGCAGCTCGTGCGGCGTCGGCCCGCGCCCGCGCATCCTCTAATAACGCTCCGAAACGCCTTCATGTATTATTCAATAGATTCTACTCATCCCGAATTCTGGCATTTTTGGCGAAACAAAAAAAAAATAAAATCCTCAGCTTTTTATTTTGATGTGTGTCCACTTTTCAGTCACATTCTAATCAAGCTTTTTCTAACATCTACATACATTTTGGATTTATTATTCTACGAGTACTTCATTTTAATATTCACAACGAACCTGGCTGCAAGCGTGTTAAAATATATACGTCAAGTCAGCCACTAATTGTAGGATGTCACTATATACACAGACCTGTACTTTGTTAGTCAGTTAACAAACGCTCGAGAATGGTAGCTATCAAACAAATAAAAGAGTCGATTCGAACTTTTATTTGGAGGTTCAATTTAACAGATGGGGCGATAGGTAAGTATTAATTAAGTCGGAATTGCTCCGCTTGCGTACAGTTTATCGTAGCATTGTAATTAGCGCCGATAGCAGTGTTGCCAGGTTTATCGCTTTGATCGAGACAATTCAATTTTTATAGGCGTTATGCCACATCGAATGGTTTTTAAAGCACCCTAATTGTAAGTGTAAGTGTAAGTATTTTTTATTAACTATTTATCTCTAAGAGTTATATTTACTCTGGCACGAGTAGAGTGTAAAGAACTGTATTATTTTAGGATGAAAGGTATTTTATTGGATTGTCGAACATTTCTTTAAACATAATAAGTGGAAATTATCGTAATTTATCTACACTTGTAACTATCAAAACTCAGTCAGACAATCGAATGCAGCGTATCCGTATTATTCTCATATTTCTCCTGGCAACACTGGCCATCACATACTCTCGTCTCCGGGAACGAATTGAAAAAATAAACAAGTTCGTACAAAGAACGCCTTCATCTGACCTGTAACACAATGCCGCCATTGCCGGCCTACATTCGCCGTTAATTAGACTGTTTTGTTCAAAGAAACGAACGTTTTATGGAAACAACAACGAAGTTACCTTCATACACCAAGCGGTTCATTCATAGATCCATTTAGAGTGTGCACTCTAAGTGAACTTCAGGATTGATGTCT
Organism: Passova gellias; assembly: GCA_018249975.1. Lineage (NCBI taxonomy): Eukaryota > Metazoa > Arthropoda > Insecta > Lepidoptera > Hesperiidae > Passova > Passova gellias. The sequence goes on along the minus strand of DWUN01001405.1, from coordinate 1,380 downwards.
CGTATATAAACTTAGTCAGAATCATTGCATAGAGTAAAACGGTTTACGAATTCATAATCGGGGATTTGCTTTCGTTCTCAAACCCATAAATCCACCGCAATAATCCAATTCAATTTCTTGAACATTTCAACTTGTATCCGTAATAGGTTCCAGCAAATCTTGTCTTTGAAAGCGTACAAAGTAGAAAATGTAGAATACGTAGTGAAAGTCAAGCGACGCTTTAATCAGTGTATTTACTTGGCACAATACAAGGCTTTAAAGGTCTGTTATCGTTATAAACATCTGAACGCCGCACAGCCAGTGTTGCTTGCGCGTGCGCTAGTCGCCGTCGGTTACGTAGTGGATATTAATTCAAATAAAGCACGACAGCGCTCTCGCCTGTTGTAACGTTGTTTACGAACTGGGTCATAATCATTACTATTAATCAAGGACGAAAAAACTTAAATTGTTTGGGTTTTTACTCGCTATATAACGTAAATTCTTTTGTGTTTAAACATCGTCGATCTCACGAAAGTGGACACATGGTACAAGCGTTAGATTACCCTTCAGTAACGAACAGACGCGTTATCGTCATGATTGAACTTGAGAGCGCATAATAAAATATCTCTATGTCCGTATGTGCTAGCCGAAAGATGATAGCGGTGTAATGGCGGCAGCACCTCGAGTGTCATGGGAACTGGGTGTTAATAACATTTCTTAATTAATGTAACTGGAAACTTGGTAAGGCGATATGTGAGCATTTCGATTCTACACAAATACTGATAAGCTTTGTAAAGTTCGTTAATTTAGTCGTCGAACTTAAATTTAAATAAAACCGTAGGTACATTACGCGGTTTCTCGAATAACTGTGCGAATGATTTTATAAAACATTTGCATTGAATTGTACACGCTATATGTAGTCGAGTATAGGTCTGCTCTGCATGAATTATAGGATGGCACGGCGGATTCAACGAGCTCAATAGACAGGGCCGAGGCGAACGTCTCGAACGGAACACGTGTCGTTGATTGCCCCCAATTGGCGAGCGAATAAAAACAATCCTCGCTTAAAAATAACCGTGATTTCATCGCGCAACATGTGATGTATGTTTTCTCTTAGTGGAGCCGAGCGTGATGTTCCCACAGGATCGCGCCATGTGAAATGTCGCAGCTTCGCGGTCCCATAAAACGCCGAATCTACTCCGAATTGCAAATGACGCTAACGAGAGTTTTGACAATGTGCGAATCGTGGCAAACATTCTTTCCTTTAGGGCTGCTACGCGCTGAATACTATTTCTCTCTAAGGGAGTAGACATTGTATTTGGATACTAGTTGACCCGGCAAACGTTGTTCTGCCATATAAATTATAACAGTATTTCTCTTGTATATAATGGACGTTATTAT
>DWUN01001404.1:0-16771 GCA_018249975.1 Passova gellias | reverse complement strand
GATTTACTATATATTTACAGACTCAACATTACATACTGGTAGCTCAAGCACAAGACGGCGGTCATCCGTCTCTCTCTGGCACTGTGACGGTTTATATCAACGTGATCGATTTGAATGACAATGCGCCCATATTCGATCCCATGAGCTTCTCTAATGAAATCCTGGAAGACGTCCCCGTTGGCTCCCAAGTGGTGACTATTAGTGCTACGGACATGGATTCAGGCATGTAATTTTTCATAATATAAATGAGACAAGGGCTTGAAATACTTGCGCTTTATTTCATAGCTAGGTCTATTATCTAAATACGAGTATCATTATCACTATTATAAGGGGTGATACTAAATCTCATTTATAATTAATTCTATAACTGTACTTTATTTTTAGGTTTAAACGGAAGACTTACATACAGCATCACAGCTGGAGATGACAACCATGACTTTAAAATTTCGACGAATGGCACAATACTTACGGCCAAATCTCTCGATAGAGAATCAGTACCGATATACAATTTGATCGTTACTGCCAGAGACTTGGCTAAGCCGCCGGAACCGCAACTGTCTTCTACAGTTCAGGTAAAATATATCTAAATGTTATTATTACTAATATATTATTCCGATAGTAACACTTTGGCATAACTCATTTAACACCACCTGATTTCAAACTTGCTAAAGCCTGATATATGTATGGTAACCATACATATTATATCTACATAAAATATGTATCGTATATAGAAGAATTGAACTAAGACTTGTTGTCATTTGTAACAAAATATAGACCCATATATATATTCACCAACAGAGCTATATAGGTATAATTGCACATATACACATACACTATACACTTGTCAATCTGTTACACTAGCCAGTCACATTAGCAACTAGAATTGCGTATTCAATTATAAACTTTTATTTTACGAGTTATTTTTAAACACGCACATGTAAATGTTTTAACTTGTAACTTCATTTTACTTCAGTGATCATTTTAAATCAATGTATTAAAGTTGTAACTTATCGCAATCGTTTGCGTTCAATTATCATAATCGCGAATTATTTAGTATTTTGGCGTTTCGAACCATTTAGAATATATTTGTTTGTTATTGAGTTTTTATTGATAAATGAAAATAGCAATTCGCCAATTGCATTTACTAGATTTCTTTTACTACTTACTTTTGTTATTTTAATCAGAGATTTATAATTCGTATTTATTTATTAAACCACTCAAAACTCAGTAAACTGCCATAAATTACATTTTTTGTTTTTAAAACTTTATCTTTTTTTCAGGTTGCTATACAACTTAAGGACGTTAATGATATGGCACCAGAGTTCATTACCGCTAACACGACATCAATCTCTGAGAATATCCCACTTAACACTGTTGTTATGACTGTTAAAGCTGTCGACAAAGATGAGGGTAGAAATGGATATGTTGAGTACTTTATGACACCTGAGGCTGAAGTTAATGGGTACTTTTCGCTTGGAAATGTTGACGGTATATTACGAGCCACTGGAAAATTAGATAGAGAATTAAAATCTAGCTATACTATACTAATCACAGCAAAAGATAGAGGAGATCCACCCAATATCACAAAAACGAAGATTAATATTAAAATTCTGGATGAAAATGACAATAGTCCTGTATTTGATCCGAAGCAATACAGTGCTTCGGTTCCCGAAAATGCGAGCATTGGAGCAAGCGTCTTACAGGTGAGTTCGACATGTTTTTATGCTTTATATATAAAAAAATTCATGAGATATTAAAATAAACTTTTATATAATATTAATGTTTGAAAGATTTATATGAAAGTTTGATGTATTAAATTACAGGTTTCCGCTACAGATATAGATGAAGGTATCAATGGGAGAGTCAGATATTCAATAGCTTCTGGTGATGATAATCGAGATTTTAGTATAAGTGAAGATACTGGTATTGTTAGAGTAGCAAAAAATCTCAATTTTGAAAGGAAATCTCGTTATGTACTAACTATAAGAGCTGAGGACTGTGCTAGAGATGATATTAGATTTGATACGGCTGAATTATCTATTACAATTCAAGATATAAACGATAACCCGCCCACGTTCCTAGATTCACCATACTTGGCCTACGTTATGGAGAATGTTATTCCTCCTAACGGTGGGTATATAATAACAATCCACGCTTACGATGCTGATTCACCTCCATTTAACAATCAAGTACGGTATTTTATAAAGGAAGGTGATGCAGACCTTTTTAAAATAAATGCTTCTTCTGGACAAATTTCACTGCTAAGAACATTAGACCGGGAAGCTCAAGACGAATACACCTTATCTTTAGTAGCCATGGATACGGGTAAGATTAATGTGATAAATTATTTGTTACAATTCTATTGGCACTTTTAAATAAATTCTCTGTTTTCTTTTATATGTAACTAAATCTATTCAACTATTTTTAGGATCACCACCTTTAACTGGATCGGGCACGGTAAAAATCATTGTCCAGGACGTAAATGATAACAGTCCAGACTTTGAAAGGCAGAGTTATAAAACGACTGTACAAGAAAACTTACCATCAGGAACTGTATTACTGAACCCAAAAGCCATGGACAAAGATATTGGAAATAATGCCAAGATAAGATATAGTCTCCTAGGTGATAAATCGGAAAGATTTCAAATAGATCCATTAACTGGTATTATCGCTACAAATGCTACACTAGATAGAGAAGAATGGGATGTCTATTATTTAATAGTAATGGCACAGGATTCGTCAACTACTGATCCTCGCACTGCAACTGCCAATGTCACTATAATTGTAGATGATGAGAACGATAACACTCCAACATTTTCCCAAACAGAATATGAAGTTTATATTTCAGAACGCACTATGCCAGGAGATTTTATTTTTGGAGCTAAAGCAAAAGATAACGATATTGGTCAGAATAAGAAAATATTGTATGATCTTAAAGGTGAACATCAAGATTTTTTTACTATAAACGATGAAACCGGAGTTATAAAGGCTAAAGAAAATTTAATGAAGCTTAGAGAGAAAAACAAATCCTCATTTCATTTATTAATATTAGCTTCTGATTGTGGCATTAATTCACGACAAGCCACTGCTGAATTAAATCTCATACCAAAATCTGGAAAGAATTTTCCAAAGTTTAGTGTAACCAATAAATTGACATTCACTTTTTCCGAAGATACACCTGAAGGAGTTTTAGTAACAAGGCTATCTGCATCATCTCCTAAAAAAGGGCCTAGTGGGTTATTACAATATTCGGTCGCTGGTGGTAATGTTGGCGATGCTTTACGTGTGGAACCGATGAGTGGCGAAGTATTTATAACTGGCAAAGGATTAGATTATGAAACAATGCCACTGTATGAAGTATGGTTTCAAGTTAAAGACTCAGACAACCCACCTTTAAAATCATTTATTGAGATAGAAATAAAGGTGACAGATGCAAATGACAATGCTCCCGTGATAGAAAACATATTATATAATGCGACAGTCCCAGAAGAAGAATCTGCACCCCAACTAGTCGTTAAAATTGATGCACATGATGATGATTCTAATGAAAATGGAAGAATATCTTTCAAGCTTGTTAATGATTATGAAGAGACGTTTAGAATTGACTCAGAAAATGGCGAAATTTATACAAACATGGCTTTGGATAGAGAATCTATTCCATTTTATGAACTACTGATAGAAGCAGTTGACCATGGTGTACCACAGTTAGTGGGTACCTCCACTGTTCTTGTAACAGTTTTAGATAAGAATGACAATCCACCAAGGTTTACCCGCCTTTTTAGTGTTAATGTAACTGAGAACTCAGATATTGGGTCTTTTGTCATAAAAGTTACAAGTTCCGATTTAGATACTGGTCCAAACGCTAACTCTACCTACAGTTTTGTCGAAAACCCTGGTGAAAAATTTACAATTGATCCAGTAAGCGGTAACGTAACAGTTGTAAGACCTTTAGATAGAGAAATTCAAGATGAGTACATCCTAAAAGTCGCTGCAATAGATGGTGCGTGGAGATCAGAAACCCCTTTGACCATTACAATACAGGACCAGAATGATAATGCACCTGAATTTGAATATTCTTTTTATAGTTTTAACTTTCCTGAATTACAGAAGAAAAATAGTTTTGTGGGGCAAGTGATAGCTACTGATAAAGATAAACAGGGTCCTAACTCTATAATTTCCTATTCTCTGCAACAGTCGTCTGATTTATTTTCTATTGATCCTGCTACTGGAGAAATTGCAAGTAAATTTATGATGAACTATAAAAGAACATCTATAAATTCATCACCTGAGAATACTTACTCTGTAACTGTCGTAGCAACCGATAACGGTAAACCACCAATGTCATCTGAATGTCTTGTTACAATTAACGTTGTGGATGCAAATAATAATAAACCTAAATTTACTGATCATGAAATGTTAGTACCAGTACCAAGAGATGCAGTCCTAGGAGAAAAAATTGTTAAACTTAAAGCTGAAGATAACTTAGATTTTGGAATTAATGCTGAAATAGAATACTTGGTTTCTGGAGGAAATGGTACTGATTATTTCATAATCAACAAAATAAGTGGATGGATTACAGTAAGCAAGCAATTCTATTTTGTAGGGAAGTACTATGAATTAAAAATTAAAGCTGTGGATCGAGGTGTACCACAACAATCGGATCAAACGATAATTACTTTTGTCGTTACTGGTGATAATGTTCATAGTCCTAAATTTACTGCGCTGAGTTACCAAGTAATTGTACCTGAAAATGAACCTGTCGGGGCATCAATATTAACTTTGAAAGCAAACGACGAAGATGAAGGACCTAATGGTATAATAAGATATGAAATTTCATCTGGAAATGCTGGCAAAGAATTTCATGTTCACCCGATAACAGGCACTATAAGTATATTGCGTCCACTGGACTATGATGAAGTACAGGAATATCGTCTTAATATAACTGCTAAAGATCTTGGTTTCAAATCAAAAGAAACTACTGCCACTGTTACAATTATACTGACTGACATCAATGACAACGCTCCTAAATTTAATCAAAGCATGTACACCGCGTCCTTGGCTGAAAATTTACCAACTAACAGTTTTATTTTTAAAGTGCAAGCTCTCGATATTGATTCGCCAAAGAATTCAATTATCAAGTACTACATAAAAAATGATATGCCATCACTGTTTTATATTGATATTAACACGGGTGAAATATTTTCTAAAGAAGTTTTTGACTATGAGGAAAAAACTGAATATAAATTAAAAATTGTAGCAGAAAACCCAGACTCTATAATGCATAGTACGACTGAAGTTGTCGTCCATATAACAGGAGTCAACGAATTTTATCCAAAGTTTACACAGCCCGTCTTTCATTTCGATGTTTCTGAATCCGCTGAAGTTGGTACAAATGTTGGAGTTATTCAGGCCACTGATCATGACAGTGGTGACGATGGCATTATATACTATTTGTTTGTAGGTTCAAGTAATGATAAAGGCTTCAGTATTAATGCTCAAACAGGAGTTATTCGAGTAGCAAGATACTTAGACAGAGAAACTCAAAATAGGGTAGTGTTAACCGTTTTAGCCAAAAATTCAGGAGGCATACATGGAAATGACACTGACGAAGCTCAAGTAATTATATCTATACAAGACGGAAACGACCCTCCAGAATTTTTACGGCATTATTACGAAGCTACAATATCCGAAGGAGCAAACCTTGGACAGCAAGTTATACAAGTAAAAGCTGTAGACAAAGATGTTAGACCTCAAAATAATCAATTTAGTTATTCAATAATAGGAGGGAACATAAATCAAGATTTTAAGATTGATCCTCAAACAGGAGAAATTGAAATCGCTCGTCAATTAGATCGAGAAGTACTATCAATGTACTCTTTAACTGTTGGTGCTATTGATACAGGAGTACCACCACAAACTGGTACAGCAACGGTAAAAATTACGTTAACCGATGTAAACGATAACGGTCCAATTTTTGATGTCACTAACTTCGATGGTGCTGTGTACGAAAATGAACCCCCTAATACAAGTATTACAACGCTTACAGCTAAGGATCCAGATCTCCCGCCAAATGGCGCTCCTTTTTCATATGCTGTAGTTGGTGGTAAGCATCAAGCTTATGTCAAGGTACACAGACATACTGGGGTGCTGTTAACGACTAGAAAAATTGATAGAGAGCAAACCCCTTATTTGGAAGTAATCATTCAGATTGAAGATAGTGGTTCACCTGTAATGACGTCTAATTACACTATTTTAATAAAAGTATTAGACAAAAACGACAATCCTCCTACACCAAGATCTGCTCATGTGCTTGTGTATGCATTTAATAATAAAATACCAAATGGGAAAATTGCAGATGTAAAACCCAATGATCCTGATATCGTAGGAGATTATAAATGTAAAATCATCAAAGAATCTACATCTGAAAACACTCTTGTATTACTTGGTATTAGAAAAGGCTGTGATCTATATACAAATGCCATTAAACCAGGACAAGGTTATTCGTTTTCAGTATCAGGAAATGACGGTATACATAGGGATGTTCTATCATCGATTAGTGTAGAATATTTCACTTTTGATAACAGAACTGTAGAGCAATCTATAACCATGAGAGTAATTAACATGACAGCCACAGATTTTCTTAAACATTATTATCGTATATTATTGGAAATCCTAAAAGTTGGATTGAGAAATAAGGAATATATTTACTTATATAGTATTAATGAATCAAAAGAAAATTTGGACCTAACAATAGCAATTAAGGGAAATAGTTCTGTGTGGAAAAAAGAGAATACAGAAAATCACATACGATCTAAAGAATATGAAATCAGCAAAGTTTTAAAAAGCCCTATCGTTGCATCATATTATCCATGTACTATTCATAAATGTCAAAATGATGGCGTATGTACCGATGCTATTAAAGTTTGGGATGATACTAAAATAACAGAGAGTTCAACACTAATACTTACTTCTCCACTCGTCAAACATCAGTATACTTGTCATTGCACTGATCGTTTTATGGGTAATGACTGTGAAATGCGCCAAGATCCTTGTTCGCCAAACCCTTGTCACTATGGAGGTCAATGCCGAAAACAAGGTTATGATTTTGTTTGCACGTGTCCTGCAAGGCGTGAGGGCAAAACTTGTGATCTAGAGCGAGATGATGTTTGTAGCAGTAACCCATGTAAAAATGGAGGCTCCTGTAAAGAAAGCTCAGACAGAAACTCATTCTTTTGCTTATGCCGACCAGGTTATCGTGGCAACCAGTGTGAAGCATTGGTCGATTCCTGCAGACCTAATCCTTGCATGCATGGAGGTATATGTATCAGCTTAAAACCAGGTTATAAATGTAGTTGTACCAACGGCCGATATGGCACACATTGTGAGAGTTCAACATTTGGATTTAATGAATTATCATACATGCAATTCCCAGCATTGGACGCTTCTACTAATGATATAACCATAATTTTTGCTACAACGAAACCGGATGCACTTCTTCTCTATAATTATGGTGCACAAACAGGAGGAAGATCTGATTTCATAGCCATTGAGCTTCTCGGAGGCAAACCTGTATTTTCTTTTGGAGGAGCAAGAACATCAATAACATCTGTTAGTATAGTAGAAAATGACAAAAATCTTGCAGATGGACGATGGTATAAGCTTACAGCTACAAGAAATGGACGTGTCATTTCGCTTAGCGTCACATCCTGTACAGATCATGGTGACATTTGCATGGAGTGTGAACCTGGCGATAATTCATGCTATGATGACGACACTGGACAAGCAGGGTAGGTTTTTTTATTTATAGTTACTACTGTACTCTTCATTAAATTAGAAAACGTAATTTTTGAAACTCATTAAGTACGTTTAATTTTTATTACTTGCAGTTTTAAGCATTTGTTTATTTTATTGCAGAACACTAAACTTCAACAATGAGCCCCTCCTTATCGGCGGTTTGCATAAAGCAGATCCAGTACTAGAACGCCCAGGTCAAATTCACTCTGACGACTTCGTGGGATGCATGCATAGCATATCTATTAACGGCCGCTTGTTAAACTTGACAAACCCTATACAAGCTCGCGGTGTGGAACCTAATTGCGATAGATCTGAAAAAGGCGCTTGTTTCAAAAAAGATGTATGCGGCGTAGGTGAATGTATTGACACATGGCGGACTCATCATTGTAAATGCGATCACAAATTACTATCACCAGATTGTTCTTCATCTCTACAGGCTATTTCTGTAAATGAAAACGGATTTATTATCTACGTGATATCCGAAAAACATCGGAGAATGCAATTGTTAGAGTCTTTTTATGGTGGAAGTACAATATGGGATAAAAAAAATAGTAGATTTTTTGGAAAAACAAACACTAAAATTAATAATCCTATGAAGACTTTGTCCTTCTCCTTTAGGACACATAAAAAAGACGGTGTTTTATTTTACGCAGCTACAGATAAATATTATACCTTAATCGAAATTTTGGAAGGCAAAGTAATTTATACATCGAAACAAAATTCAATAGTAAATATGACTCAAGCAGACCAACAAGAAGCTTCTGATGGTAACTGGCATAATGTTACTTTAATTGCTCAAGGAAGAAGTATACGCTTAACAGTTGACAGCAACAATCTTGGGGAAGAGCTTGACGCAGCTAGTGTACACGATTTCTTAGATCCATATTTAACTATAGTTTCACTGGGAGGAGTTAAAGCTGAATGGATCTCAACTACAAACAAATTTGAAGGATGTCTAGCAAATTTTTCTATCAATAATGAAATACAACCTTTTATGGGTAATGGAAGCATTTTTAAAGACGTATTGCGTAAAGGAAAAATAATCGGCGGATGTCACAACGCCTTCGGTGCTGGTTTGACTCAAAATCCAGATCCATTGAGTATCGGAATTACTCTCGTAATATCATTCTTCATCATTTTAATTGTTGCGATATTAGTTTCTTTCATTGTGTTTCGGTTACGGAAACAGAAAAAAGAAAAAGGTAATATCCCTACCGGAAAAAGTAACCTTTCACATACTAAGCAAAATGGAGGTCCTGCTATGCTCAATGCTCCCAATTTGATTGCAGGAACTAATGACAGTCTCATGAATCGTAATATACACAACAACGAAACAAGTCTTAATAGTTATATGTCTGATAATGCCGATATAATGCGTAATGTAGGTCATATAGTTGGTCCAGAATTATTGTCAAAAAAATATAAAGATCGAGAAATTATGAATATTGATCCACCGAGACCACAACGTCCGGATATAATAGAAAGAGAAGTAGTAGGAAAAAGTCCCGCATTGCGAGAGGACCATCATCCTCCTCCGCCACCATCGACAAATACTTCACACCATACTCATGATCATCCTAGTGGCATGGATTTAAACTCAGAAGTACCAGAGCATTATGATCTTGAGAACGCAAGTTCAATTGCTCCATCAGATATTGATATTGTTTATCATTACAAAGGGTTTCGTGAAGCTGCTGGGGTTCGAAAATACAAAGCTACACCACCACCCTTAGCAGGATACCATCATAAACATCAAACTCCTCAGCATAGACATTCACCTCATCATCCAAGTGGGTACCCACCGCGAGTTTTACCACAAGCATCCCAGCCACCACCTCAGCCTAGGCAACATCAGACAACACCACTTGCCCGGCTTTCGCCAAGTAGTGAATTAAGTCAACAACCGAGAATTCTTACTCTTCACGATATATCAGGAAAGCCTTTACAAAGCGCTTTACTAGCGACTACATCGAGTTCTGGAGGTGTTGGTAAAGATGCTTTACATAGTAATAGTGAACGTAGTTTAAATAGTCCTGTTATGTCACAACTAAGTGGTCAAAGTTCATCTGCTGGTAGGAAAACACCCAGTGCTCCACCCCAAGTACCACAAGTGGTTTCTGTAGGTTCGGGTGCAGTAGGGTTAACAGCAGAAGAAATAGAAAGAATGAATGCTAGACAACGAACTTCAAGTCTAGTTTCTACCTTAGATGCAGTTTCTAGTTCGAGCGAAGCACCTCGAGGTGGTGGAGTTAGCCACCACATGTCACACAGGCATCATTCACCGCCTGTCGATAACAGAAGCTCTACAGGTTCTGATGATGAAAGTGGAAATGATAGTTTCACGTGTTCAGAAATAGAATACGATAATAATAGTATCAGCGCAGATAAACCTGAAGATGTAAGAAGACAAAATGTAAGCAGTAGCAGTAACAATAAAAAGCCTATATTACCACCTCCTTATGAAAGCTTCGATTCTTCGTTTCGAGGGTCATTGAGTACTTTAGTTGCTTCAGATGATGATTTGGCACCCCATGTAGGTTCAGCTCTATACCGACAAGCGAACGGATCCCCGGCACCAGCTCCACTTGGATGGGATTACTTACTAAACTGGGGTCCTAACTTTGAAAGTATGATCGGAGTTTTTAAAGATATTGCCGAATTACCAGACTCAGTCAATGGGCGAATGTCTTCCTCATTAAGACTTCCAAACGGTACACCTAAACCGTCCGAAGAATACGTTTAATATAAACGATGTTTTGTAAATAAATCTATAATTAAATTTAAATATTTTGTACAAAATTGTTGGGATCTTGTATCAAGGTCTATCTAGTTTCAATTTCTTGCCATATCTTGTTAAACTATGTACTTGTTTTTAAGTACATAGGGAATTTTTTTATTAGGTTATTAAAATGTCATACTACAAACCTCACTGTAAATATATGTCAAGAAAACATTGTAGATATGTAGCATTAAGATTTTTGTAGAAATTGTATTTACCTTTTGTACAGCGCATTTATTAAAATTGATCAGACTCGAGTACCGTTTACAAACATACATTACTTGTCACTGAGTGCAAAACAATAAATTCATATCGAACTGAAAGTAAGCGATAAGATAAGACACTTAATGAAGAACTCTGCCTGAAACCTGCAAGTATAAGTACTGCCTGTAAGTACTAATAAAACTGAACAAAATACGCTTACTTTGTTGTAGAAGTTGTTTATTAATTTACTCGTAAGTTTTAAAGAAGTACAATTACAGCCAGAGCTCTTAATTTCGTGTCATGTTAATAAACTGTTTTTTTGTATTTTATGAGCCATATTAATTAGTGAACAAAGTGCCAAATGCGTCTCCTGTTCAAAAGAACCGACTGACTTTAATTATTTGTATAAACAATAAAATGATTCTGAATAATTTAACTTTTATTATCCCTCTGACACTAGAATTCAATTGACTAACCAATTATACATATATGTAGAATGTAGGACAACCCCAAGGGCTTTTCTAGTTTGTGCAATCTTTGAAAAATTCCTATATATGTAGTAACGTACAATTATTTGCATGTATGTTTATATAGATTAAACTAAAAATCCATCCGATTTAGATTAGAAGCTTTTGTTAAAAATCTCTTACAGTTCTAGAAATGGTACGAGTATAATTAACACAAATAAGACGTGGACAGCTAGTGCACTTAGAATATACTTTGACTCAGTGTGTGTGACTCGAGACAAAAAATAGGGATTATTAAATAATTTAGATTATTAAATATTCAGGTTTGCAAGGACATAGCTATTTGGCACTCGGTGCTTTCTGCCTACCCCGTTAAATACTACATACTCTTAAACTCTTAAACTACTCGTATTAGAGAGGGGCATGAATGAAACTATATACTTTAGATAATTTACCTACCAGTTAATTTAACAACATCGATTAACTAACGTAGGTATTAGGCTTCGAAGTGGCTTCGAAACTGGGTTGGAGTTTCAATTTCTTACACAAGCTCAAATTTAGGTCTCTAACCTTTTATCATATTGATTTGCCAAATAGAAAACAAATATGAGAAATCCAACAAAAATAAAACAACCACGGAATAAGTTATTTCAATGGCAAGTATTACAAAAACAATTTATTTCAATGGCCAAGTATTATAAATACTTTCTAGCACAATGTTTTTTTCTAGTATTCTCGTAGGTATTAACTTGGTAGGCGCTGAACCTCAATGTTCGGGCAATCATCATTAATCGTCAAGGATGTACCTATACTTTACTACTATGTAATTTACGGTGCACTTTTGAGAAAAGAAAACAAGTTCACTATCTACGCGAGAATTCTGTTACAATTATAAAACGTCGCGAACTGTTCAAACACATGTTATTTACGATAAGATCGCGCGACTGGCTTGTTTGTCGATAAGTTTTCCACAATTAACATAATTTGGAACAATGTTGTTATAGAGTGGTTTAACATTAGGCTTACGATTTTAATAAGTTTACCTATCTCATCTTTACTTCTTTCACCCTTTATAGGCAGTCTGTCGTGTATTTGAAAGTAAGTTTTTTACTTTTTTAGGCTCTGACTAAATATTACATATTCATTAATTAATAGAATTTTGTAATACGTATGTGTTTATAAAATTATAGCTCATTAAATTGTAAAATTGGATAACTTTCGGTTTGTACAAATTGCCGTTAATCAGTTAATATATTGTTTATTTTATTCACAGACAACAAACAAATATTTGTGTAATGTATTGTATAGTGTTTATACACAAAAAATACAAACGTGCAAGATTTGTAAGTAATTTAAGATGGACCTTTATGACTATTAAAAAATTTGGGAAGTGCTCTATAATTTTAACTAGTCAGATAAAGCTTACGCAGAGTAATGTGAACGATATTATTCACGCTCTCTATAACGTTCCGTGAAATGGGGTTTTAGATTAGGAATCAACACACTGAAAATTTCAAGGAGCAATTCTTCAGTTTTCTTTGTTTCAAAGAGCTGATCGGATGTCTTCATTTGAATGAATTCATCCGTTACCAAAAATAATCTAAATGATTTTTTTTTAACTTGGAAAATGTATTACATATCTCTGAAAGTTTCCGCCCTTATTTATTTATGTAAGTATCTATTTTTCAATCTCTTTTCAGTGTGATCATTTTTATCGATTCTTCTATTACACTATCTGCTAGAAAAGGGTCGCATCTCAAAATAAGAGTATTTACGAATGCGTTTCTTCGTGTATGATTATGTAGTTAAGTGTTATAAATAAAATACTAAATAATTACTTGATATTTTACACACTGACGAAATAACTAATGTCATTTTGGTTACCATTAATCGGCTGTAATCAATAAATACGAATTTATTATAATAAACTCATATTTGCAGTATTTTTTGTTACTGTGGCGTCCTCGTGCGTGTCTCCTCCCCTGGAATGTCCGAATGAAAATATAACCTTTTGGCTTTATACCAGGTGAGTGTATGTACGAGTACGTGTTTAGCAGATTTTCGATAATGTTCATATATTTTGTACTAAAACCGCTGTCACTTATTATATACCGTTGAAATTAAAGTTGTTGTTTGTGTAAAAAAACAACGTAACATCACGTATGTAATCCCCGAACGGGTAGGCAGAGGAGTGTAGTACACCCCCACATGTTATGTTTGTGTGATAATGAAAACAGGGATTGTAATATCTTAAGTAAATATAATAAGTAAGTCGTAACCCGATAATAAGTTAGTAAGTAACCCGAGTCCGTGAACATATTAGGGTGATAAGTGCATTGCGTAAAGAACATTACTAATTTAAAATAGGAATTATTCACAACACACAGCCCGTGTTGTTGTTCGTGTTATAACGCACTTCGGATGGCTGGGAGTGGAGTGGATGCGACACTCCTAAAAATTTTTGAATCAAGTCGTCCAGCGCTGCTTGTGTCCGTCGATTTTTCTTCAAGGCAGTTCACAGAAGT
Source organism: Passova gellias (assembly GCA_018249975.1). Classification (NCBI taxonomy): domain Eukaryota; kingdom Metazoa; phylum Arthropoda; class Insecta; order Lepidoptera; family Hesperiidae; genus Passova; species Passova gellias. Next base: position 3,002 of record DWUN01001404.1, on the reverse strand, counting down.
GATGTCATTCGGTGTCTATCCGCTCACATCGAACGGGCGCTGCCATCCAAATTCCCTTTCAAAAATGTAACAAAATGATTACAATAAAGGTCATTTAGGATTTTATGTTGTACACAAAACAAGTTTATGATGTTAATATACAAGAATTACTTTGCAACTAAGCAAATATATCCGGTTTGTTATCGCTGCATGTCTCGATTAGCTTTTACGACTGTTTGGATTTCTTCACAGATCTAACATAGATAGTCCGTATCAGATAGTGGCGAACGTTCCTGACTCTATTGAAAAGGCTCCATGGGCAAAAGACGCGCCAATTAAAGTTCTTATTCACGGATATACAGGTTATAAAGATTATTCACCGAATACAGAAATAAGGCCAGGTTCGTATCAAATCTTGCTACGTGTTTTAAGCCCGTATTAGTAATGCAGATGGTATATGCAAATCATAGGAAGTACCTAAATCTATAAAGACAAAATTTCGTTCACGAACCTCATGCCTATCTACGCACACTAGAAACGATTGCGATATAATATGTACGCATATAGTATTGAAAGCACGGCACAGTTAAAGGTGTGTCTGATACACAATGGATCCTGAATTATGATTAACACAGCATCGCATCACATTTGAAGTCAATTATTCTACATTTTTAATTAATAATAATACGTTTTGTATACTATGATATTGATGTACGTAAACTATTTTCAGTTTATATGAAATACTTTGATTACAACGTGATATCAGTAGATTACAATCCAATAGCAAGAGAGCCGTGTTATTATGAATCTGCCGGCAATACGGAACTTGTTGGAAAATGTCTAGCGCAACTCGTCGACGTGTTGGTAAAGGAACATAAATTCCAACTATCCCTGTTCCACATTATAGGCTTCAGTCTTGGTGCGCACGTAGCCGGATATATTGCCAATTTTTTAAAATCTGGAAAACTTGATAGGATAACAGGTATATTTACAATTTAAAAACTAACAAAAATGCTATTGAGTCCTTGAGCCACATTATTCCGACTTAATCGTTTTGAATTACGTCGAGATATTTTTTGACATTATTTCTCAATGATATGTCAATCGTTTTGTTTATTTTGTCTCCCTTTGAAATCCCACTTTCCAAACGCTCGTTGTGCCAGAAGGCAGGATATCCACATCATGCATGCTCACAAGCATCCCTGGGCGCTCACGATGTCTTACTATACAGCAGTTTTTTATGGTACACTACGGAAATACAAATCTTGTTACAGATTATCATGTTACAGCAGGTTTTGTTTATTACAATTTAACTTCTATTATATCCCCTTAACGAAATTACAATATTTGAGTATTGGAGTAAGAAACTCAATTAGAATTAAAGTTACATCTTAAATTTTAAAACCCAGGAACGCGGTATATTACCTGCGGCAATTATACGAGAAATCAATAATATAATTTATCTCTTAAAACTGTTAGATATAAAATCAAACAAGTTATGTAAAGTGATTCGATATTCGATACAGTTACATAACAACTCTGTTATAAGAACTATTCATATTTTATATAACAAATTTTATTTATACATAAGTAGTCCTTACAAAACTTAACCCCTGGGTTTTATATGAATATGTATGAAAAAATATATGTCTACTTCAGTCGCTTCGATTCACGTCGCCCGTTTTGAGTACCAAATATGCCGTAAGTACGAGGATTGCTTGTTATTTCATAAGAGTAGGTACTTCCATGTATTATTGAGACCGAAAATTAGATGCTCCTAAAATAGAATGCCGTAACATCTGTACCTGGAAGATTAACACATCGAGGCCTTTATGTGTTTTCTATCAGAATTCGGAAATTGGTGTTTTTCGTTTTAATTAATGAACATTTACGGGATTCCACTAATACAAGAGGTCTAATAAGTAAAGATAATGCCTTACATTTCAAGATAACCAATACAAGTTCGTCAATTGCCAACTAAACGTCCTACAACAGGTGTATTGCATGACTCTCGTATGTTTTCAGAACGTAAAATGTGATCTAATTTGTGTTGTAGCGCTTGACCCAGCATTACCTCTCTTTGTCACTACAAATGAAAATAATAAAATAGACGCTACTGATGCTAAATTCGTAGACGTTCTACATACTAATGCTCTGGAGAAGGGAAAATTGGAATCCTGTGGACATATTGACTTTTATGCGAACGGAGGGATAAACCAGCCTGGATGTCAAGCAACCAAGGAACTGAGTAAGTTGCATATTTTCCTTGTTTTATATTTACGAATACAATGGAATACATTGAAAATGAAGTAAAAAGTGTTTGTCTATGGATCCAATGCCAGTTATTGTGCTATCTTTCAATACAAAAAATATTGATTATACCTGTAATTGAAGTATTTGTTCATCATAGTATTAGTATCACGATTCATAAAATATTTTAGTTATCGCCAGGTGTAATCAAAAAAATTACTCTCTATGCATTACATTTTGTTATCCAAGTCTTTATTCGTTTAACTCAACAGACAAAATGTTATATCGACACCGTAAAAACTAATAGTTTTTCTCACCTATTGAATATATTAAGTAATTATGTTCTTGTTAACCCGCTCAGCCAAGTCAGGGTGCAGCCACGCAAGAGCACCGGCTTACTTCGCTGAATCTATCATTTCCGACACGGGTTTCTACGGCACAAAGTGTTACTCTTGGTTAATGTATATGATTGGCTGGTGTGAGCTGGTGGGTAGCAAAGAAGAGGTTTCGTTTGGAGAAAATGTGCCTAAAACGTGAGTGCTTTCAATGACATTAAATATATCCTTTGACTTTTAATGGGAGGCAATAGAATTTTAACGTAATGTTATAAAAATGTATTGTTACATTGTAGTTAATACATTAAAAATTGAACTTGGGCATACTTCAAATATCATAATATAATTTCATACTGAAGGGCTCATAAAAAAGATTGAGAAATAATGCCTTAAATGTTTATAAAATTTCATATTTAACAATATTACCAACATAAATAG
>DWUN01001403.1:0-16772 GCA_018249975.1 Passova gellias | reverse complement strand
TTTTTCAAATCGGACCAATATTTCTTGAGATTAGCGCGTTCAAACAATCAAACAAACTCTTCAGCTTTATATTATTAAGTATAGATTAAGTAACCGTGCATCAAAATTGTTGTCGGAATGAATAATTGAGAAGACCGAATGAATTCATGTAAGTCATGTTTATTGCGTGCGAGATATTAGCGACGACTGCCTGCGAGAGGTTAGCGCGGGGCAGCCGCGATTCACTTACAGTACAAAAATGTATTGTCGCAACATATGTACGTGTTACCGTCAATTGCAGGAGAGGCTCAGCGCGGCAAAAGGACTGAGAAAGTATTCACAATACAGTGTACTGTAAGGATTTTGCCAACTTGCGCTACGCCTGTGTTGCAGCGGTGGGTTCCGTACGGAAAACTCGGAGTTTTCCAACAGCGCCGAGGGAGAGCACCGAGGAGGTTTTAATGCGGTGAGAACCCCAGATTACCCGGTGTCTCTCCCAAGGCACTAACCTTACCTTTTAAAGGTTCCCCCTCCTATCCAAAAAAAAAGGCTGTGCAGTAGAGTTTGACTTAGCCGTTTCAATTCTGAGAATATCCGTGTCGAATAAGGAAACGGTTAATGATTTGATTACGTGAAGTATGGAGAGTCACGAAGATCAAAATTTTTCCGCAAAAAGCTTTCCAACACTTCCGCGGTGAGTTATTTCAGTGGAAGCAATAAAGTGACGTCATAAAACAAATCTCATTATGGACAGACCCTTAACGGATGGGTCGATCAATTTTTATATTGCTTTCTTTCTCAAGGTCGTAAAACTATTTTCACACTTTCTGTATAATGTTCGTAACAAGTAGCGGCGTTTGGTGTATTTTCAACTTTTTTGTTGTTCCATTGCTTAATTTCATAATGAAAAGGTTTTAAGATCATAGACAAAACATTATGAAGCAGACTCTATGGTCTGCTAAATATATTTTACTTGACCATTACAGATAATCATTATAGAATATTAATTTAGAATAATACAAAACGGACGTAATTTTGGAAAGTTGACAGTTGCGTGGTGGATTTGAACCCAGACTTCCAGAGTAAGAGACTGAAATTCAAACCACTAGACTATCACTGCTTTGTTTACTACAATATACTTAGTTAGTTGTAAACAAAGGTTCTATTCAGTATAGTTCGTATTGAACTATACTTAACCAATATAGACAACAAAGTTGCAGTTAGTTCCCGAATCTATTGTTGAGTTATAACATTGTTGGTCTTCGCTGTAAAACTAGTTTTTGGTAGTTAATAGTTGCCAATTTTGCTGTGGCCTTACAAAGTTTTGGATGCAGTTGTAACATTGCTATTACTTTGATTGTATGGTATGCGTTGCATTGCATACGCAGTCGTCCTTTCCAGAAGATGCCGGCGATGCTGGAAGTCTGTATTCTAGTATGATATAAGTAAATTTGTAGACACATGACCGAGTGCGTTATTAATAAATTAGCTGATTTAACTGAGACTAATCACAATAATAGTACAATAACTTGTATTATCATCGCAAACAAAATATATTTGCGATTTATTTATATTTACTTTTATGATTTACATTTAATTTGTTTTATTTTCATGCGTCAGACTTATTTTATGCTGCCATTATAGTTTGTGACGTTCATTGATTATCGTGAAGTGATTCGTGATTTTTTCATTCTTGAACATAAGTCACCTTAAGTGTCTGCCCTAATAACTGGGTCATATTTTCTTCGTGGCGTCATTGAGATTTACAAAATAAGAGCATATTTGAAAGTGTTTATTCTATAGAATTGGGCGGGCGTGCGTTTGAGTTTAAGTGCTTTTTGCAATCTTTATACCTCAGTGATTAATCTCTGTGATATATTTTATATTGCCTTATAATATTCATATATTATTTTATATAAATAATATAAAAAAGGTGATCCGCGATTTGTGAAGAAACAAAGGTGGATTTAATGTTAGGTTGGAGCAGTTAATTATTGTTACATTCCTTGAAGCCGTGTGTGTGTGTGTTTGTGTGTTTCATAATGACCATGATTACTGATGAATATCATTAATTCATTAATGAGCATTGAAGAAGGGAAGTATCTTTAAGAAGAACACTAACTTTCATTCCTATTAATTAGTTGGGTATTCCTGATACTAACTAAACTAATTCGTACTAGCAGTCCCATTCCCGTTAGTGGTTGGTTCCAGATGCTCGTTTGTTATTTTACCTACATGAAGAAAAAAGATTCTCCCAGGCAAAGGTAATACAACATTTGGTTCAGATATTCCCGGGACAGTATTACGTAATGCTACCGATGTTTTTCTAATTTGAGTCAATTTATTCTAGAATTGAATTATTAAGTCTATTCCGAGTACAAATATTATCCGAATTGGTTGCTCAAAACCTACTATCTAATTCCAATTACGATTTGACGTCTATGTAAGCATTCATTTGGAATATTTCTAATAATATTTTAGAGAAGCTTTATGTAAAAGTTCCATAATATTGTCGGCTTTGTGCTAACAGCTTTACATGGCTTCGGCGGCGCCCAAAACCAATGAACAATTACCAGAACAGCGTAGGACTTTAATAAGCTCTACGTAGAGTTATAGTGAATAAAACAATAGCGATATTATGTTGATGAACTCAATAATTTATGCAATAAATGTAGAAAGTACTTTGAACAAAGATTTATTTAAGTCCATTAAATAATTTCACAAAATCGGTTTTAAGTAAGTTCTTCATAATGTAATAAATAGTATTAGAATAAAATTTGATGAAATTAACATGGAATTTCGTTTCGGAAACAGTTGTTTTAATGAGAAATTCATATTTAGATACACTTTTAACTCATTCATCAGTAATATGTTTACACTGTGAGGACGCTGAGGGGTTAGTTCTAACTGCTGTTTGATAGTTATATAATGGAATTTATAATAAATAAGAACAAAAATTCGAATATATCATCGTATTGTTATACTTTGGACTGTGACGTAGTGGATGAGTGGGTCACGCTTTTAAACATACACAAATTATCCCAAAAATATATGTTATTACCTTCGTACATATTAATTACTCTCAACTACATTAGGCTTAAAAAATAATTTTTGTAATGCCCGTCATTTGTTTATTTATTACACACGTACACATACAACTGCACAAACACAATAGATCTGTGGCCTTGTTAGTTGATTTTGGAATTGTTCGGACCACAGACCAAACAAAGACGTATTCTTTTGTGCCCGAGATCAACACCATGCGGACGGCGAGTGAAAGTGACGCGCGCTAGAGAAAAATAGGTTTGCATCATAAAGGAGAGAAAGGCCACCGAGTGGCTTGTTGCTTTGGCGTTCCGTATTCGTATTGATTCATTGTGCGTTACGAACTTGATTTATTGGTTCTCCGTCGTATTATTCTATTTGTATTTAAACATCTGACGGGGGAGGCAACAGTCACCGAAACCGTCGTGTACGCAAGAGAGTGATGAATATAGACGAAGCGTGTCAGAATTGCAAGGACAGAGATGTTTGGCGCTCCTGGCGTGATATTATGTATGTATGTATTTTATTAAAGAATAAATAAAGTAAGTAAATACTCCCAGAAAACAAAAAGAGATTTAATTTCCATAATATTGTTTTGTAATAGGACTACGTACTTATGCTATTTCTAAAGGTAAAGCTTGGCCTCGTGATCGAGCGGTTAGAGACCTGAGTGGAAAACCGGAAGTCATAGGTTCGATTAACACCCAGGACAAACGTGTGTGATGAGCACATTTGTTTGTTCTGTTCGGGCGTAATAATAATATTCAGCATGCATCAACATTGAAAAAAAACCATGAAATATTTTAGACAAGAGTGCAGCGGTTGAAAATCAATTGTGTATCTGTGCACTTAGTAAATAAAGAAAATAAATTAAATTCCTTATTTACTTGTAACTTTCCGTAGGTATGTCGCGGATTGCGTAGAAATGCAATTCTCATGACAGCAAACAAGGAAAGTCGCGAGTGTTAGGAAAATAGCAGCGCGTTTAGCTCAAGGTTCTCGTTTTTAACATTGACAAATTTTCGGCGGGCAGGTAGTTTTCTCTTGTTTTCTACCGCGAATCAATTGTATTGTAGACAATTTGTTAAGATATGTAACGTTGTCCGTATGTGTTAGTGGCGATCTTTTTAATGATAATAATCTATACATATAATAAAACTGTCGAAGAGATCAATTCTGTACATTGAATAAAATTAAAAAAAACTCTTGGGGTCTTCATACAAGTAACACAAACCAAAAATATTAATTTTGAATTTTTTGTCTGTCTGTTGCACGACTTTGACGCAGCAACTGCTGAACGGATTTCGATGAAACTTTTTTGTTTGTTGTGATAGATAGCATTCTGGATGTGTGCCCGGTGCATGGCAATAGGCTCACCACCTATTCCATTGTGGGACTTAAACGTAACTGGTAAAATGTGGGGGTGTACTACACTCCTCTGCCTACCCCTTCGGGGATCACAGGCGTGATGTTACGTTTATTGTTTTAGTCAGTTGACAGATTATCTGTTTGTTGGAAATTTACCACTAGGATAAAGTACTCAAAAAAATATATCTGACATATTTTCGTTATACGAAATATAATAGTTGCAATTATACTAGATTTTATTGTAGGAATAACACACGCATATTATTATTTTGACTACATATCTATTTAAATGTTCACCTTCATTAATAACAATGCCGCTTAAACATAAGCGATTAACGTGTATTGTGTAAAAACGTTTGTCAATTCGGAACAACAATGGAAACTGTGAAGTTGGTCTTCAGTCGTCTATGAAGGAACAAGTCAACACTCTTTTACTACAACATAATAAGGTTTATCGCTTCATTGTTTGGAAAATTGGCTTCAAGGTCGCAAGTGTATTCGTTGTTTCGCGTACCATTGCGTGAACGTTAACGTTTTCGTTTACGGTTTCTACTTATGGTATATCAAAGGGATGAAATATGGATATGAAACTGTCTTACAATTCATAAATGTTATTTTAAATTTCAGATCAAAATACATTATAATTTTTTGACCACTTTTTGAAAACTGTTGATTGTTCTCTTGCGTTACCATTACGTGAACGTTAACGTTTTCGTTTACGGTTTCTATTTATGGTATTATACCAAAGGGATAAAAAGTTGGGTATGCAACTGTCTAACGATTCATAAATTTAATATTTATATATTAGATTCCAGATCCAAATTAATTATAATTGTTGTACCATCTACATAATATTTATATAAATATAATCTAAATGTACTTAATTTTGTATACGGTAATAAAAATTTTCACGTCACATTGGTAGGTAATATATTACCTATTGTTAGCTAACTAATGCAAGCTATTTACTAATCAACTGCAATACGACAGATTTATCTAGACCCTCGTCTATCGCTCGTTTCAAGCGACTGACGTGCAATTGTTACATTGGCATCAATCGTCAGGGGTCTATCGTTTTTGGTAACGTTCACAATAAAATTAAATGCAGATAAATTTAATAATAGGTCCGATAAATAAGGTTAAGGCGGTGTCAAGCCTGAACTGTCAATATTTGTATTTACTTGCATTGGTATCACAGACGCATATTATTATATCTATAATTAATAGCTTGCAGATTATAATGATTGTTGTCGCGGATGTGATTGTTACTATGGTATACATTGTTTTGATATAATTATCATATGCATCTTGTTTACATTCTGCCATTCATGTGAAAAGCATGTTGTGCATCTGTGACCGAACTTGGACGTAACTAAATCCTCTTTAAGACGATATAATTCTATTACTTTTAGTACGAATCTTCTGTTATTCCCTTTGCTTCTTCTAATAGCTTGTTTTCTTGGTCTTGTGTCCAGATCGCGTCAGTTCTGAGACCATAAGTGAAACATAGCCTGAACCGATTGACTGAAAGCTCACCGTCAAAAAAGCTACCAAGCTCATACAGGAACAGTGTTCCGATTAAAATTCAACGTCATTTGAATTTAATTATCGGAAAATGTTGCGTCGTCGCTCCGTTGCTATTAATACATCAAAAACTTGAACAATACAACAGCAGACATCGCCAGTGCATGAAGACAAATGGTGGCCATTGTCGGCCACTAATTAAACGCCATGTTAATCGCCCTGAGATTAAGACGTGCGTCCGTAATGCCCGCAATCTGTCTACGTTATGACTGTTGTGAGCAGGTCAGACAGGGCCCGGTTTAACTTACAAGAGGCTGCTTTTATGAGGCTGCGATTAGATACTAGAATTGTTGGGGAGCAACATAAGTAGCAAGCTGTAGTCATAAAAGTATCTAGATTAAATGCATTTAAGTACGAACGTTACTGTATTACAATTTTTTTACAGAAATATTTTGAGATTTTGTTGAAAAATTTTATTTAAAAGCTTCTAAAAATGGTTTGAGTGCAAATGTTTTGTTTCTGATGTTCGAAAATTCAAAATTTTGACATTAATCATAAGATTATAATATAGCACTGTATATTGTTAATTTATAACAAACTTAGCGCTGTTCTAAATATATATGGTCATTGTGTTTGATTTTGATTGTTTTTCTCTTTGGTTAGCTGAGAATCACGTTCATGTATTTGGGGCGGAAATAAAAAGAAATATATTTTCCACAAACTATTAAACTCGCATATAGAAATTGCAAAGGCCAAACGATTACTATTCTAACACAACGCTGAACAGTTTGAAATGAAATAATCGCTATCGCTTTTAAAATTGAACCACACATCATAACCCAAACGTTAACAATGGCCGAAGTATAATTTGTACGATGATATATATCTGTATTCTCGAGGCATAATGTTTTTAGACCACATTATAAAGACAGGCAACATTACTTAATGTGAATAACTTATTTACCATTGTTCTGACTTATGGTCAACCTGCTGAGGTTCCTTTGTAGGGTTCCGTACCTTGAAAGGAAAAAACGGAACCCTTATAGGATCACTTTGTTGTCCGTCCGTCTGCCAAGACCCTTTTTTCAGGAACGCGTGGAGCTATTAAAATTAAAATTCGTGACAAATACTCAGGTCTATAATACCTTTATGAATATATTACCTACAGGTTTGTACCGAACCTTCGGTGCGCGAGTTCGACTCGCACTTGGCCGGTTTTTATCAGATGCCGGAACTAAACGTGTGAATGATTAAAAATATTTGTCATCTTTTTATTATTTCCTTGTCAGGCGTACGAAATGTGAGATGTTTCTTGAACGCGATATGAAATTACGTGAAAGAAAAAAAGAAAAACTGGGTACCTATATGATCCTTTTTGGTTATTATTTTACTTAATTTAATATTCATAGTAATCTCTCGAAAACAGTAGAATATTGTTTGTTAATTAATAGTACCATGCTAAGATAAAATAAAACTAAACATGCGAATATAAAAGTCAATCTGACTATCTTTTGTTTAAAATATTCTCATTCACAATAGTTGTTTACAGATATCAATTGTAAAGTAATAAATTAAGCTTATGTCTAAGGACTTATTTGTCATACAATCTAAAGTGTAATTTGTCACATTTATTTAGTTTGTCATGTCCGTCGCTACAGCTTTCCGTATTTGCCATAAAAACAGCAAGCGCAAGCTCGCCGTAACTTAAACCATTATTGACATTAAAAGTACTTATTCCATTTGAATAAAATAACGAAACCCGCATCTGAAGCTCCGGCGAAACATTTTAAAAGTGTTCTCGTGGAGTGATTATCGTTAGCGTAGACATAATATCATTCAGTTAAAAATATCTTGACGGTACTCGGAGCTGTCGGTTGAAGAGTTTATTCAAATGACGGTAGTTTCAACATAAATAGTTTATATTTTTCAGTTCGATATTCGTGTCAGGGTTGTACGCTGCCTAATTATCATTTTGCAAGTACCTCAATGCGTGTATTAACTGAATGGATATCGAAATGTTAGTCACTTTTGTTTGCGGTAAATCTTCTTACTACATACACAAATTAGGGTTGGCACACGTCATTTTTTTTAAATATTCATATTTTATCATAGTATTAGAATAGACCAGTTGATTACTTGTAGAAATAAATGAAACAGTAGATAATATTGAGTCAGCTTCCGTATAATTATATAGTAACTATTATTTGATAACTTAAAATAAAAAACTAAACTTACGTAACAAATCCAAATCATAAGTTATTATATGGTCAATGACAGATCTATTCAATGATAGTTATTCATCTTAACTTTTCAATTCGGAAATTACATACATACATAACATCACGCCAGATCCCTAACGGGGTAGGCAGAAAGCACCGAGTGTCAAATATCTTTGTTCTTGCCGACATGACGCGCTTCGTCTACATTAAATTGCTTTTACACATAGAGTAGATGTTGTAAACGAAAACAATGCTAGGAATAAAAAACTGTAAAACTGTAGAATTGGCTAGATACTGTCTGCGTGAGGACAAGTATTTCCTGCTTCAAAATTTAATTCCATCGCAAGAAACGGTTACATCAAATCGAGAGGGAAGGTAAACGGAATGGCGAACTTATGACGGGGACACGGGACAAACAATCGACAAGGCTGCAACACAATGTCTCTTTGTGTCCCACAATAACTCTTTATGGCCAACAAAGTGGCATTCTGCAAAGATTTGCCCCACACATGCGAACAATAAGGAGCGTTGTTGTAAATTGTCTATTTAAATGGCAGTTTTATGCTCATTGAATACCTACGGCTTGAGTGATTGTGTAAGCGCTGTATTGTTTTAATTGTATAAGACAGTGTCACGGTGACAGAGCGGCGGCGTCTGCTTGTATGTTGTTTAGAAACAATTATCTTGCGGTTTGTAAAAGATAGTATAAGTTTTACTTTTTAAAAGTATCTTTTGACGTATAAAAATTATGTCATATTTGAAAATCATATGTCGTAATGGTATTGAGTATATCGTACTTTTTTGAAAATCTCCTTGTTTTCTTATCTTCCTGATAGGGTGCTATTATGGTTATTAATGCGGATTGTAACTACGTCTGTCCGTTCAACATTTTGTAGCTAATTGTGTATAAAAGTATTACGGAATATCATACACTATAGTTTGAGTTTAATCAGCATATAGTTGCGGCGTAAAGTAAATTAGATCCGTTATCGCACAAGTTAATTAAGATCCTCGCCGTATCTATTGTCATTATGAGGTCTAGCTAATGAACTTCAATCGGTTAGTTCTCTTAGGTCCGTTCTGTACCTAAACCTATATATTCTATAGTCATTGTAAGCATCCATTGTATCCATCTATTAGATAGTCTTAAAGTTCGTTTATGCGCCACTTTTTATTTAGGTATGTATATCACTTTTAGCACAAAAAAAAACATGCATACTACTAGTATTTTTTCGTAAGACCAATTTCCGTAAATAGAAATAAATAGATGTATTTTTCTTTATGGTAAAAAACTTAAAAATCTTAACATACTGACTGACGGCTGACTGTAATATGTCAATTTTATGATATTTCTTAAAGTCAACGACGAATACATTCAGTAAAATGAAACGTTTCACAACTTTTTAGTTCGAACAACGGCTAACAGATTTCTGACGTGTCACTCCGTTCGACGACACTAAATCACAAAAATTTAACATAAAAATATAATTAAACAAGAAATGTCAGCAGAATTACAACACCGTGTTCCGCTTTACAAGCAAAGACCAGTGCTGCGAATTAATTATGTTAATTTTATTACTTAACCTAAAATGTGGCATGATTCACAATTGCTATTGGCGCAATAAATAACACACTTCCTCAATCGCTGTTCATTATGAAGCGCGTTTGAAACTTTCTAGATAATTGGGAAAATTGCTTACGAGTTTTTGAATAGCTCCGTAATTGTTTGGATGGTTTCAACTGCCACAGTGTACCAATCCGCGGATCGCACAATCAAGATCAACTCCAAGATCTGGTTCAGACCACAGATACCCAATCCCTAAGCTTCAAACTCAATTCAAACTTGAATTGGTGATGCAACCCCGTCAGGACCAACTCTATAAGCAACTCGTTTGGTACATTTATATGAATAAGGCCAACAGGCATTCCAAGTTAACATCACAGAGTTGTCCTTAACAGCACAAACGTAACTTAAGTCTTGCAGCGGTATATTCAATAAGGCCACAATATTACCGTCATTTTAAACGTAATGAATGCACTTACTATAGAGGCTATCGCTAACAAAATTAGACCCCAGAGCGTACATTTCCAATGTTACCGCGATCAGATGTGACTGTGTTACAAATTATGCCCATTGCATCGGCGTTACGCTGCAAAAGCTACTTTGTCGACGGTTTCCCGCCTTCATCATTTGAAATTGGAATGCAGCGTTAAGCGCACTACGGTGATTGGCTCATACAATATTCAGGGCGACCAATCGCAGCGCGGCTGTGTCGCCAGTGCATCAAAAATTCCATCTGAATATACCGCCAGTGTGGCGAGCACTAAAAATGATAATGCCCCAACATGACCAGCCATACAATTTGAAATGAAGAATTCATACAATATTCCGCTTTACATTTCCCATGTATTTTTATTGAACACACAGAATTGAGCAGGTCCGGTCCATTTTATTTATTGAGCCGATGTTTATGAAGCGATTCTACTAAAACGGTTTTTATTATATGTCCAGAACAGTATCCCTTTGAGAGGGTTGCAGTTAAATATACTCGGTATCGGCCATTACCGAATAAATACACCGATATATGGCGGATGCCGAATAAAAAATGCTCGACGGGCAGTTGACTGTTCAGTTTATTTGACTGGATGCAGACATCCAGAGAAACATTAATGGTCTATGTCCTGAAACTGCCGTTTTTATAATGTCATTAGAATAGACATTGCGGTTAGGTAGCAATATAGTAACTTATAAGGCAACCAATTTTAACATCCCTGATGTATCTAACACAATTTTTTAATATCATCTGTACAGTTTTTACAGCTATTGAATCTAAACAATCTATCTTGTGGGAAACCATAGTGAAATCCAAAATTCATGCCAATTTTGATTGGAGCCCCTCTGGCCATCGTTCCAGGCCAGTCTTTCATAAAATTGATTTAGACTTGGGCATGCTGTTTCGTATTACCTCTAAATTTATGGTAAAAACACCGTTTCCACTGTTGGAAGTCGTTTTTGTAAGCGATTGTTATTTCTCTTTCAATTGCAATATATTTCTTATTGAATTTGTTTGACCTTAAGCTTATTTAAACGCAATTTGTCCCCCTCGCCTGGTGTTGCTACTTTATAAAACGAGACCCCTTTCTTCCTCTTCCAATAATCCACTATAAATAACATCGCTGTGACGTGTAATAATAGTAATAATAATGTACTTTATTATACACACATTACAAACAGGTAAAAGACAATGCAATTTGGTGGTGTTATTGCTAATAAGCGATTTCTTTCAAACTACCAGTATAATAGGAGTTAAAGATACGGTAGTTGCATAGGTAAAGTATAGGTAGCGTTTTCTAAACAGGTCTACCGTCCGATTCTCTTACGAAGGCAGCAATACTAAACTTTGTGGAGGGAGGAAAACCTTCAAAAGGTACGTATCCGGTGCCTTTGAAGACACTGGTTATTAGGGATTATGATAAAAAAAAAACTACACTAACGGAAATACAAAGTGATCTGTTAGTTACCTGGCATGAATGTATAATACACACACACACACACATAACATCACGCAAGCTCCATAACGGGGTAGGCAGAAAGCACCGAGTGCCAAATAGCTCTGTCCTTGCAAACCTGACGCGCTCCGTCTACATTCATGACTCTCTTCATGCATACACGCCGGTTTCGGAGACTCTTGATTCCTCCGTCGTCAGTATCCGACCTATTTGTTCGAGATCGGACAGTCTAGGTCTCCCTCGGCGCCTGCATCCATCAACACTCGCATTGTATATCTGCTTTGTCAATCATCATCCATTCTTTTCACATGTCCGAAACAACGGAGCATTGCCTTTCTCATTTTCACGATGTATAATAATAATAATAATAGTAGAAAAACTGACTTTCTCTGTATTAGTCAGTCGCACACTTTTCCTTCTTTCAAGCCGCCGTACAGCGTTCTGACCTTAACCTGATTTAAAATGCTATCAGTCCCCGGCGCGAGAGCACCGCTCAATAAAAACGCAGCGCGACCGGCGGCGACTGCTTTTAAAATAATAATGAGTGCATTGTTGCCCTGCAGAGTTGTATGGACATGACGTACGCTTGACGAAACACGTTCATATGGGACCACTTACAAAAGAGACTTGATAAATATTAAATCGTCCAATATTAACTTGTTGTTTAACTAAGTTGTTTTTAGTTTTATCTGGCAATATAAGTACCTATATACTGTATTTATACTCGTATATACGCACGCGTCTATTGTATATTTATGTACATACATTTTTGCATGAATTATCATTTACTTAAATTTTTTAGCTTTGTTATTTAAATTTGTTAATTAATTATAGGATTTACTTAAATTTATCATAATCAGTAAATTCAGGCATGATGCAAATGGTACATTGTACGAAAAAAACCAAATAAAATAAATGACATTATTATCTATGACCTAATCTGACTTGACCATAACCTGCTTCCGTCTATAACGACTACCTACATTAGATTCATCATATATATTACACAAAAGCGTTTTGTTAAGATAATATTAAAGTAATAATGACCGTGCAAACCCCAATTTTGCTTATAAATAGCATATTCCAAATAAGGCATATCCATACTACACTAACGTACCTGTCGCGAGGGGTGAACAAGACGGATAACCCCAACAAGTTCCGTTGTCTGCGTTAAGGGATTTTTTATTGTTGCCCACAAATTGTGTCGCTGCCAACCCTTATCGCTGCATACTTTATGCCGCCCCGTAGGGTTGCTCCATATAGTGTTATTAAACTTTCAAACAACTGCGGAATTGCCTTTCGTTGTACAGACTGCTGTTTAAGTCTTAATTTATAATGTATTAATGTTTGTAAAAATTTAAAAGATACTAATACTTATAACATATTAAACAATCTGGTAGGTCCCTATAGTCGTCACAATATATAGGATTATGAACTAACTTTGTATGAACGTACTATCACAAGACCGAGACGTCACACAGTTATCGAGAAACAAAAGGAATCAGTATGATTTGTTGTAAAAATAGTTTTCTTTCACTACCGATTTATTTACACATATTTCTAGGCACGCTGCAATCTAAAATGTAAAAGTTTGAAGACCGCATACAGCTGATAGAAATTTGTTGAAAACCTTGATCTATTTTTATTTAAGTTTTCCTTTGCGCCTTCTGATAAATTGACGATGCAAACATCTTTTCACATTTTCTGTTTAGTTCCGATCCGATTAATATTTAATTATTAAATAACACATAACAAAGTTGACAGCCCTACGTTCAGATGATGCGTGTTGACTTACGAGCCCTTTATAGTGTTCTGTTACGTACTTGCGGACTTTTATTGTGCTTGTAGCCGACTACTGGGCGATTGTTTTTTTATGAACATTCGAGCGCTTGTTTAATGGTTTTTTGCATCATCGCTGTACCAACTGTTAGTATGGAGCTATAGATAGATGTTGATTTACATCAAATATGATGCTATTGAAAAAAAATTTTTTTTTTTTATATTCAAATTTTTTGTCTCAGACTTGCCGTCCGTCCGTTTTTAATTCTTCATAGTTTTAGCAATTTGTAGCTTTTTTTCCTATCTCCATTCATCTTTGTTTGTCAATTAGATAAAATTTGTAATTTTTTTGTTTTTATATAATAGTTTATTTTCTTTTAATGGACACAGACTGGCGATAAAGAATCATGAAAATTGAACAGTTGTAAAAGGGCACTACTTATTCCATACCGAAATATCCTCCAGTAAGCCCGCTGGTGGAAAAATCAGTTGGTGAAACAAACCTAGTGCGTACAATATACGAAAGAATCTACTCTAAAACAGTAGTAGTATTTATTATAAACCGACTGACTTCTTGAAGAATTCTATAACATTGTGACGTTCTCGAAGAGTCCTATTACATTCTGACGTTCTTGAAAAGTCCTATTACATTCTGACGTTCTTGAAAAGTCCTATTACATTCTGACGTTCTTGAAAAGTCCTATAACAAGACTTTCTGGAAGAGTCCTATAACACAGCGCGCTGGGAATATCTGTGTTGGGGTATTTCGACCTAAATCGATTGGACAAAACCGGCAGTAACTAGTTCCCCGCTGAAACAACTGGGCGCAAACTTAATAAACCGGCCCAAATGTACACTAGTGCTGTGAGTCGGAATTAACAAATCGATACTGTTACTACTGCCCTATTAGGCACCCTCCTGCATCCGCGTGATGCAGTTAGCGAAACTGTATTGTTTTAGGGGGTACATCGAGCTTGTTTGCTTTTTTTACTCGTGAAAAACTAACAAACCTTTAACAATTGATCGACTTCTACTTAAGACATAATCTTGTGTTTGTGCATTATTTTATGATCCGTTGTTTCGGATATGTGGAAAGATTGGAAGTTGAAAGAATGTCAAAGCAAATATACAATGCGAGTGTTGATGGCTGTAGGCGCCGAAGGAGACCTAGACTGTCCTATCACGACCAAATATGTCAGACACTGGCTAACGGGGGAGTCAAGAGTCTTCGAAACTGGCGTGTATGTATGAAGAGTGTGATGAATGTAGACGAAGCACGTCAGGTTTGTAAGGACAGATATATTTGGCAACGGTGCTTCTGCCTACCCCTTTAGGACCTGGCATGATGGTATGTTGTTGTTACATTTTGACTGTGTTCATATAATTAATATGGAACTGATAGTACGCGGTTGTCTACGGACTTGTGGAGATTACCTTAAAAACATCATCGTTTAAGCGCATATTTTATGGTTTTTATTAGGCTTTCTCGAAGATTCCCATGTCGCGGTGTTCCAAAAGCGACACAGCGGGAAGTTCAATCAAGCGGTTTTAACTGGTTCAAACCGGTGTCTGCCGCCAAAATATGACTTCGATTTTTTTACATAACAAACAAACCGGAACCCGGCAGCACAGTATCTTACAGTAACCAAAATTAGTAATAATGATAACTATTATTATTATGCATCCGTTTTAACACTTTACCGCCTTACCTTTCTTTACGTGTCTCCTTCGAATGAGAAGAGTTATGGCCGTAAGTGTACCAAGCTGGCTGGCTGGATTTTATTTTGCGCGATAGGCCTGCGTTTGCATGACTTCAAAGCTCAAACGCTCTTCAGTTTACTATGAAGAACTGATGCATGCAGGTTTCCTCGAGACTTTCCTTCAACGTTGCCTATAAATTTCAGAACTATCCAGGCGCCAGTAGCGGCCACGTGTGAATGCTGATAAAAAATAATAACTCTGCATTGTGGCCGCATTGAAAATATGTCTGTGAGCTTAAGAAGAAGAATGAAAAAAATATACTTTCTTGAAATTCATTCCTTTCGGTAATAAGAAACACAAGAACAAAAGTATAACCGTTTTGTGCGCAGCGCTGCAAGGGTTGTGACGTCATTAACACAAACAGGGCCTGACGAGATGGAATTTGACATTGTAAAAGGTGTTTGAATTTTTATTACTTCTCCTTTTGTGTTTATTTACAAGTTGCGTTTTGTTGGTTTTCTTTTTGTTGTGTACGCGCGTTATTATTTTTAATTGCGTCCGATGGAAATGTCTTATGTATTATTAAAAAAACACTTCTTTGTTGTTAAATATTATCGTTAACTAGCCTAGTCCGAAACCGGCCTGTATGCATGAAGAGAGTGATGAACGTAGAGGAAGCATGTCAGGTTTGTAAGGATAGAGATATTTGGCGCTCGGTGCTTTCCGCCTACTCCGTTAGGGACCTGGCGTGATGGTATGTTGTTGTTTTTGTAACTGGCCTAGTGTGTTTAATTTTATCAAACCATTTCAATGGTCTGATGTTTGAATCCTGGAACTCTTCGATTTTACAATGTTATATGCGTTTTCATAGTGAAATATTAAGCTAAATAAAGCAAAGGGTAAGGAAATCGTAGAGTCCTTTATAATGTTTTCTTAGGCATGGGAAGTCGCTGGCCTTTATTTTGTAGGCGTAGCCTTTTCATTTGAAGAGGAGTCTCGTGTCGAACATTGTTATGATAAAAATATTTATGATATTATGACGATAAAACATTAGTTGACAAAGCAGTTATATGAAGCGGCGGAAATTCTATTCATATTACTATTATTGCAAGGAGTGAGCTACTTGACACTCGGTGCTTTCTGCCTACGCCGTTCGGGACCTGGCGTGATGTTATGTATGTATGTATGATTACAGACATATAAATGTGAACGTATACATAAGCAAAGTATTAAATAACATGGTAATAAATATAAACATCCAATAACGAAACAAAGAACTTTCCATTCCAATCATCCTGTAGATAAACTTTGCAGCTTTTAAGAGCGTGCAAAAACACGGCCTCGATACAGGGTGTCTATAGCGCGCGGTACAGCCTCCCCGCCCACCTGACTGTGTCATAATTGTGAAAAATATGCCTTTTTATAACTTCATTCTTGTAAGGAAACTTCACTTTGATTTTTTTTTCTCCCGTCGTTTTCGATCAAAATTCTCATCGCTTTGACAACTCCGTTCGACTGGATTCGTTGTTTACAACGTTACGATCACGACAAGAATGGCTGTAAAAAGCAGATTCAAATTCAAATTCAAATTGTTTTATTCATTATAAGGTACATACATACTCTCAATGAAGGTCATGTTTTAATCAT
>DWUN01001402.1:0-16774 GCA_018249975.1 Passova gellias | reverse complement strand
AAAAATACAGACGAATTGAGTACCTCCTCCTTTTGGAAGTCGGTCAAAAAGTAAATAATGATAATGAAGTTGATACTTAAAAAAAATCAAAGGCAGCTAATTATTTACTATAAACTTTATATACACAATGATGTCATGTGTCAGGAACACGGCAATTCGATGTAACGACTTGTCGTAAACCCACAGCGATTAAAAAGTAATCGTAATTAAATAGAGATTAGTTTTAATCTTGGTAAACACGGTGCCCTAGGCAAATTCATTACGAAACCGGTAGCTATGCGAAAACACAAAGTGTACGGAAAGTTATTATAATATACAATTTATGTTGTAAAAATTGTGTAACTCTTACTAATGAGTAGTAAAAAACCATAGGGAACCCGATAAGTCTGCTGGCTAGACAAGCAAAAAAAGTTAAATTAAGCTAAGTCTTTTTAAAACTCGAGGATTAACAAAAATCGAAGTGCTATCTTTCATTATTATTGCGCGATAGGCTTGCGTTTGACTGGGAACTAACCTGACATAAATAAGTTTTTTAATGTCCTTATCTATTATTATTACAACTCGTTCTCTCCAGATGTGGGTAAATACAACCAGTTTCAGTCGAGACGCTGCAACTGGATATTATCAATTAACCAATGTACTGGAACATAATAAAAAACAAAAAACGTGACTGTGGTCTTCCTTCCATGTCTCGTACATAAGCCCGATTGAACATCGTATAAAGTTACGACCACAATTATTTCTGCGTTACGTAACTAAGTATTAATCTCTATATATACGTACGTATTACATACATCGGCCTAATGATAATAATAATAATTCGGGAACAATTCCACACACGGCTATCCGATTCCAAAGTACACAATTTAATGCATGTGTTAGATGGTAACCGGTAAACTGATAAACATACATATACATATACATATACTGTACGTAACTCTTCGTTGAATAGACAAATATGTACAAATCGATCTTGAAAATGCGCGGCCTACGCAATGTTTAATGCGGCAGACAAAAGTGGGAGGTTGACGACTATAATTTATAACTAAATAAGATTGCTACTTAATTTACTAACAGGTTAAGCTAACTATCACGTCCATCTAACTTCAATAGATTTTTATTGTTATTTATGAAAACCTCAGATGTGTGCATATTATAATCACATGTGATATTAATACTCAGTGTTTTATTATCATACCATTTATTTACCTACGTATGTGTGTAAAAGTATCTTCACATGCTACATATAGTTATTTTATATAAATTGACGATCTTGCATTTTTTCAATTCTTAACCGAACACTTAACCACAAGTCATGTAAATACACCAAGAAACAAAGTTAAATTTCATTACTCCACAGTATTTCATAAGTGAAACGTGTATGTCAGTATATTGATTTGTCTTGCAACAGCAACACGCCCCGGTCAGATTGTAGGTAACAACTTTTACACTTGTGTTACAACTTGGAATAGTTTCGTTATATAGTTGTTTTGTACAACAATTACATTCAAAACGAATATTATTTTCATATTCGTACTCCTTTCTTATAAAGATATCAAAGAGTAACGTAGCGTCAATAGGTTTGATCGGTTACGTTCAATTGTATTTAAAATAAGACGAACTGAAAACTATGCTAAATTATAATAATTTTTATCGTATGAGGCTGTAATATTTGTTAAGCTCGAGTACCAGGCACGCGGTCGCTCCAGTAACTGCAACGCAAGATATTTTTTGCGCGCGACGTACGAGTATATTTACAAGATACATAATTAATTTATGTTTTATTTAAGTATGTACGTAATTAAATCGTCAGTTCATTAAATGACTGGACTGGTCTAATGGAAACGAACCTGTCATAACGCCGGGGATCGTGAGTTCGATTTCCATTCCGGACAATTTTTGTTTGATTTGATGTTTTCGTGTACAACAAAAATATCTATGTATTATTAGTAAATGCATATGTTTGTTTATCAGCTGTAACCGGTTACACACAGTGATAGTTATTATTATTATTCATAACCACCATAGCAAAGCAGTTACATTATCCATTGTGATATTGTAACGAGGACTGTGTTATAACGATTTATGAATTATTTAATTAGCATTCGTCTAGTCGGGCGCTGGGCATATTCATTTGTGTCATTAACGTGAAATTTTCCGTTACAACGCTACGGTACGGTGCGTTGATTTCGAATGAAAGATTTGAGGACAAGTTGAACATTTCTATTGGTTGGAAACAGAAATAAAAATAAAACTCCCAATATTCAATCAACTAACATTTTCAGAGTTCCTGTATAGCTTATTCGTATGGTCTTTTTCGTTTTTATAACAAATTATGAATGATAATAAGATTACTATGTTGTTAATGGCTGCAGAAAATGAAAGTAAAAATAATTTAATTGAGTGGATTTATGACGAAGTAGTTTATTAAAAAACAAACGCAATATAACTCCTTTCTGCGTTTGTCACCGCTGAAGCGAGACTAGAACAAGCGAGGACATCATCATATTCTGACTATATCTTTACATAGTAGAAAACGAAGTCGCTTTCCGCTGTATGTCCCTATAAATGCTTAGATCTTTAAAACCAGGGATGTTAGGGAGCTCCGTAACCGTAACCGAAACTATCGGATAATCCGAAATAATCACATATCCGTAACCGTATCCGAATCCGATATAATATTTTTCCTATATCCATATCTGTATCCAGATCCGAAATTTCATATCCATAACATCCCTGTTTAAAATTACGCAACGGGTTTTGATGCGGTTTGTTTTCATACATAGAGTGATTCAAGAGGAAGGTGGTTTATATGTATAATAACATACATTATCTAGTAGAGAAATACTGTTATAATTTATATGGCAGAACCACGTTTGCTGGGTCAGCTAGTGATAGAATAAAATGTATGGAAACTAGCGCCAGACGACAATAATGGACACTTTAAACATTTAAAAAAATACGGTTGTTTATTTTTTCTACCAGTCACCAGCGCCGACCTCGCCGCATTCCGCTTACAAGAACTAAAAGCTAGGTACTCGATTAACATAGACTGCGTTTCGTTTATGTAAATAACGATCGTGTTGACCCACTACGACATACTACCACTATTATTGTTTTGTGAAAAGTGACAGTTACCCTTATTTGTAAGATATGTTGTATACAAATTTACTGTCATTTATTATTTTAACCTTCTCGGTATTAGTCAGTGATCTATACAACTGAAAAGGCAAATCACACTCAGGCCAATTTCTTACTACGGTATTTTTAGCGGAGTAGTGATGTCGTTGATGTATCTTTAAATAAATAAGAGTCCGTAAATAAAAATACTACAAAATAAAAGAGTGCATAAATAAAAATACTACAAAATAAAAGATTGCGTAAATAAAAAGACTACAAAATAAAACAGTGCGTAAATATAAAGACTACTAAATAAAACAATGCGTAAATATAAAGACTACTAAATAAAACAGTGCGTAAATAAAAAACTACAAAAAGAAACAGTTCGTAAATAAAAATACTACAAATATATATTATCGTCTCACCGTCTCCGTATGAATCGTTATTGAGATATTGTAAATTTCCTTTTTAAATTATATCACTCCCGTTATCAATATTGCTTTTTGATTGACTTACGTCACTGACTGTTTTATAGAAGAGTAACACAATTCAGTCAAATCAATTATGATCCATTTGATAGTAATTGTGAAGCGTGAAAAAAGTTCGCATGTCGTCAGATGTCAATTGAAAAGAAATTAATATAAATAAAGCAGCAGTTAAAACACTCGTTATTTTTCATTACCACACCGAAGTGAATTTTAGTTTTCTTTAAACACTAAATCATTGTTAACCGACTTCAAAAAGGAGGAGGTTCTCAATTCGGCCGGTATATATATTTTTTTTCATTATCAATTTCTGGTACAAATCATTATTTTAAACAGTACCGAGAAATTTGTAAGGCCCTTTAAAAAATACGAATAAAGTGCATAAATACACGTAATTAATATGAACTTAGTGAGGAACCACGTTTCTTGTTCAATGTATTAATGTACTTTTTAATAGTAATTGAAGAATCATACGTACTATTAAACATAAAGTACATATTACGTTCAGCCAGTCTTGGTCATGTTGGAATAAATTCTAGAATATACGAGTACATCGGTAATCCATATATGTAAGTGAACGATGATTAAATGAAGCTGGCGTGTGATGCGACATGATATTTTGAATTATTCTAGAATATATGAGCACATTAGTATGAGATACAAGTCACGAGGAGTGCACGCTTAATTGCGTTTAAGCGTGACACGACATCAAGAAAACGTAGCCCTCAACCGACATCGGGATATTTCGGAATACATACTTTTGCATATCTTAAAAGCCAGGATGCTTGAAATCAAACAAGACGTTTTATCTATTACGTACCCTATTATTGACTATTTGATACAAATGGTCAAAATTTTTTTTTGGTGCTGGTTATAAACATTTAGCATGACAGTGTTATATTCGAAGGCTGACGTTACAGAACAAAAAAACTACTGAATAATGAAAGAATAATGATGTTAACGATGAACAATACTCTCCCTTGTTTCTTTCTTGTCAAATGAATATAATATTCGTGTATTTAATCTATTACCGCGTAGTATTATAGAGCTTTGACGAAGCTCTGTATGTGAAAATTCAAATAAATGATTTTGATCGCATGTCTTTTCCTCTCGTCTATGTTATTGGCTAATGGTGTACGTAATTTTCGAGGCAGAACACGGTTCGCGCGAACCAGCGCCGGCCATTGTTCCACTGTCATTGTAGTGTCATCGTCCACGGCGTGTCTGCGCCATTATGTTGCATTGTCCAAGGATATCGCCTACACCGCCACGCGGGACACAAATGAACGAGTATTATTAGCGGATTCGACATACGTTTTGTTATTGATTTCGAACAAAGTATTATATTCCCGTAAACAGATGGAGAGACGTGCGTAACAATTAATTTCAGTTAAAATCTTGAATGTCAAAATTATATTTCCAAATGTATTTCGTTTTATGCTTTGACCGAGAACATAACGATAGGGATTCCACAGTACGATACAACTGATCACTTTTGTTAGTATTCAAAATAATCGAATTTCAAAACACGACTTTCTCTAACCTCCGTACGGTCGTTTAAATTCAATGCAATTCTCTTTCTATTGCTTCACATTTACGCAAATCCTGGCTAAGTACCCGCAAGGACATTGTGAAATTAATAACAGGTTATGCAAATGCCAAAATAAAACCCGGCGATACAGGAAAAAAAATGACATTTTGAAAAGTCCTTTCACTTAAACATAATCGCGGTCACATTAGTTCATAGTACGGAGAAACGGTCAGGGCTGGTCGATGACATGTTCATTATTATTATTGTTATTACTACTATTAATTCATTACTGTTATCGTGATTTATTGTTTGTAAATATTTAAAACGTAATCACCTTTACTGGCGATATGTATGTAAGCATTTTATGACCCTCAATAACGTTGTAATGTTCCTCGACTTACAATTTTTTTGCTTTTATCACTGTCGTAGTGTTAAATATGTGTATTTATCATGTTATACCCACTGCAGGTCGAATGATACTTAAAAAATATAATAAACAACAGAGGACATAAACTCGGTAGGTATAATAACTATGAATCGAACTATATGTAGATTTGAAATTGGTACATGCATTTTACTATGAACATTGCGGCTTTACTAGCGTCGATGATGGATTCATTGGTTTTATATTTAATTCAAAAATCGAAAGGGGGGAAGAAACGATACACTGCAATAGTTTTAGCATTCCAAATGGGAAAAAAATCTCTAACGAATCATTTAAAAAGATATTATCTAAAAATCCAAGCGACATTTACATAGCGAGCTGCCAGTTGATAAACGTCAACACTCAATTTAGAGGCCATTTCTGTTGCAACATATAGGGGTTGTGCGTTTCACATTTCGCTAGAAGTGCCTTCTATTTAGCTAAACAGAGCTAACACATATTATGTAGATACAACTTGGCTCAACGAAGTGCATGCGAACAGAAAAACATTCGGAAGTTGTCATGAGGTCAATGACCTCACCATTGTTTTGGGGTAAAAAGAATTGCAAGCAAAAACGAGATATTTCATTTCTGATTACATTTCAATACGCCCATTTTAACAAGGAGCGAAACAACTACAATTGCACAAATTAAAAGTACGATTAATTAAAATAAATGAAGTAAACGAGCCAAGTTGCATCAGTCCTAAATGCGCTTACGCCGCGACACGCCACTACAAAGTCGACAAAACTCACAAACAATCTCAAACAACATGTTTCACTGCAAGGTAAAATTATGATTAATAGTAAAGGTAATTATTTTGACTGACATCTATCAAATAATGAACGGTTTCGTCGACTTTGCGCGTCACGTACACGTTACGAACGCGTACGTAAGATAGGCCCGATCGAATGGAACGCGTACGTAGCGTGCGTCATTCTTGGTAACGCGGATTTATAGCGAAGAGTAAAATATGTTCCAATAAAACCGCGTCGGTAATTGATTTTTCTATCGTATGATTAATATTGTGTCGATTGGCAAGTCTTTACATTGTTAACGAGTTGACGCACGGCTAGGTAGGCGTTGTATGCGAGTGTAGCGCGTGGGGCGCGTCGTGTCCGCGGGCGCTACTACGGTACCTCCGGCTGCGGCTCCTCGCCCAGCGAGTCGCCGAGCGCCTCGGCCTGGCTCTTCATTATAGAATATATTTTCACGTACGGCGCCTTCAGCAGCTACGCGCAACACCCACCAAATATTAGTAAAGTTTACGCACAACGTGTAGGAGGTACATTGTATTTGTGTTGAGAAAAGTTTGTGTTGGTTTTCATTTTGGTATCTTGAATAGTATTGGTAAAGCTAAGCTTATTTTTATATTTCTGTTTCATACTCATGTAATAAATTAGGCATTACCTACTCTCAAAAGAGATCGGTCTGATTTTGTTCTGTAACTTTATTATGTCTATAAAAATGGCACATTAGCAATCTGAGTACTTTAGTATTGATTGCATTTTTTTATTTTCTGCAAACATATATTTAGATAAATGACCAATGTGTAATTTTTTTATAAAATGGAATTTCGGTCATATTATTTATTGTGGCAATTACAATAATATTTGTTGTAATATCATAAAATTTAAGTTTATTATTGATATCAATGTGATACGTAATAATATAGTAATCTATAACGGATAAGTATATAAACATTTTGTATCAATGGTTGTTACGAAAATTTAAAAAAAAATCATACAAAAATCGTCTAGATATTTTTAAAGATGACTTAAAAAGCAGAAAAATTAAATGGCTCCAAAATAATGTTCGGCGTAAAGTAATTAAACTGACAGATATCACAATTATTTAACAATATTGGGATCAACATTGAATTCAGATTATTGTTGTATCAGATAGCTGTGTATATTGTTAATAATTTGTTATTAACATAACATAAACATGTATTGTAACATAACATAACATGTATTGACGTGTATCAGTTGTATAGGTGATATCAATTAACAAAGAAGGCGTCACAGCACTGGATCTATCATATCGATGAAAGTTTTTAATCCAGCGATTTGATCGATTATATATCATGAATAATAAAAACCGATAAATTTAAAAAACGAATAGTTTGTTTACATAAAAAGGTAGGCCATATATAGCACCGTGAAGAACGTAACTCAAAATTTGCATTACGTTAAATATTGAAATAACTGATTAGCGACGCGCAATTTTATTAGCGCACATAGTATTAACATGTCTCATATACATTGTATCAAAATAACACCGATAAGGAATGTGTATAACCATTTTGTTGACGTCGCTAGTTTTATCACTGTGGCCGCGTATGGTAAACCTAAATGGTTAGAAACATAACGTATACTAACGAAAGGCACTCAATGGCGGTGCCGTCCAAACGGGTATGTCATTCGTGAAGTACATGTTCAATGTGTACTGTAACTCTGTGGGATGTGACGGATGCGTTGTCGTCGATGTGTCGTAAAGCTGTTGTTCGTTAGTCGCGAGAGTGTCGAGCGGCACACGAAAAGATGTACGTTAGTCGAGTATCAATAAAGTATTCCCACAATCAAGAGAGCAACGTTATCGTAGTATGCACACTCACCTCCCAAGACTCGCGCGTGATGTCCGACACATCGCCGGTGGAGCCGGTGCGCTCCTGAAACAACATCACTTCATTGCATCTGTCCTCTTTTCTCATTTGTTTTCCCGATACTATCTACCGTTTTTCTACTGAACCCCGGATCTCTTTTCATAATCAAAAGGTCTAAAGTTAACCTAACCGTCTAACCTAACCGAGTTCCGTTTGGCAGACTCTGCGCACCTTGAAGAGCGTTATGTAAAACTCTGATGTGTGCTGATTTCCTCACGATATCTCTTTCTATCTATAGCGACTTTGGAAAGTCGAATATGCGTGCCAATGTCCAAGTACCGGTAAAGAATGCGCGCACACGAGACACTCGAGAGAATTTTAAACGTTAATTAACCTGTGAGAATAATCTTATATTATAATACAACGTTAACTACAATCTGTTATCTTGATGGGCGACGACGTCATTTAGAGATAATATTATATTTATAATTATGTATATAAATATATTATATAAGGGAATTGTTTGCGATGGATGCGCGAGCGTGGCGGTTGCGTCACTTCTCAATGTATGCTCACGCATACATAAACAATATACATACATACTTGGGGCCCGCCGTGCACGTAAATATTATCAGTGCCTTCAAGGTCGACATTGCCGTAAAAAAAACTCTGGCAAATTATAATGACATTTGTTTTTTGTTCCTTTCTTACATTCAACAAAATAACTGCATTATGAACATTTTAGAGTTATTATTCGATACGGCCGATCTTGGTATGACAATTAGGTTACGGCGTGCAGTGTAACTTCGACATATAACTACTGAAAAAAGTCTTGTAAGAAGTGACAAATAGCAGTGAGGGGGATGGGGGCGGGGGGCAGTGTGGGGGGTGTACCTTCTGTCCGGGCTTGGCGTCGTCGTCGTCCCACTCGGTGTCGCTGTCGATGAGCTCGTAGCCGTGCGCCGCCACGTCACCCAGCGGCCCGTACCGGTCGGGCACCCAGTGCGTCAGGAACTTGAACAGGTCGTCCACCCTGCGACACGGACGTTATTAAAACTTGTAACACTACGATAAATGATATAAGACACTCGCATAGTTGTAGCTTTTACAAAGAAGCGATAAATACAACACATCGTTTATGTTGTTAAACAAAGCTTTAAATCACGATTTCAAGCTTAAAATAGAATAATAATAATAAGTGTGTTGGACGGACCTGTTCCTGGGCACTCCGAACCAGTACTCGGGCTTCATGCGCTTGCGGCCGTAGGACATGAGCGGCGTGGAGCGCGGCAGCGCGCGGCCAGCCGGCTTGCCCATGCGCAGGCGCAGGTATAGCGGCGGGTCGTCCGACGGGCGCGCCGGCCGCGGGATCAACTCTGCGGAACGTACAACAAGGTCACATTGGTATCATCAACACCTCGAATAATAATAACACCGAATATCACGAATGCTCACCAATACTAACTGTACTCTTACTAACAAATGTTACCTAAAGTTACTAACAATGCTTCGCAAATGTGTTCCCAATCAATATTTACTATAGTTCCTAGTAACACGTGAAAAAAGACCAAAGCTATTATCAAAAACAGGCTACAGTCGCGCTGTCTTGTTCGAAGTAGGCTGCTGATGTAGATGGGCGGCAGCGGACTATCGCGATCGCTACTCTCTTCAGTTAACTGGAGACGTTACATAAAAAAGTTAAAACACTCACTGTCGAAAGAGGCGAACAGATCGGGCATGTCGTCCACGGAGACCATGCTGCGGTAGTCGAGGCGCGGCTGCGTGGAGCCCGCGCTAGACGTCGACTTGCTCTGCGAGCGCCCGAACCCGCCCAGCGAGCTACGCCTGGACACGCAGGATGACGGTGTTATACACTATTGCGAGTTAATTTTCATCCAGAGATGAAGAGATTATTGCAGTTTATATATAAATACAAACATATAGGTAAATGCGAAATAAAATACTTTAATATACGTGACAGCACTGGCTTTGACTGTTTTTGAAATCAATAAACTGCGATTACTTTTCATTGCTTAATTTCTCTAACAGTCTGGGACTTGCCGCCATTTGAATTTTATCTCAGCGTTACACATTTCAACAGCATTCGAGGTCACGTTGCTATGCATAAGGATATAATTGTGTATGCTCTTTAACGATGAGCTGAACAATTTCACATCACAATAAAATGACGCAATTACCTCACTGCACAAATAGAATGACCTTCAGTTGGTAAACGGGTGACTAATTATATTAATTTTTAAACGCATGTAACTTTTTATGTATCAAAATTAGTCAGCGAAGTTCAAACAATATCAAATTAATCTTATTATGAACAATTACATCTGACGTATAAATGACTCTTTAATTTTTAAATCAATTATCAGCTTATATGTTTATTAAATTTATTTAAATTGGTATTATATAATAAATATGTATATAGGTAGTTAGCACCACCTGTAAAAGTACACTGTTAGGTAAAACTGGACTAAAAACATGCTACATTTGTAAGGGATCATAGTAAAAGGTGCTAATATAGTAAAATGCACGTGGCAACAGTGGTAATGATGATAGCACACAACTGACCTTGACATCCATACGTTACCCTATAATGAGGTCTAGATGGAAGAACATACATATAAATATCGCCGTCGTGAGCTAGCGACAAGCCGCGAGACGGCACGCCACGCGGAACACATACAGTAAGCTTTGATAGAGAAATTAATTCTTAAAAGTTTCCAAGAAATTTAGAAAAGCAACTGCAAGCATAAACTACTCGAATCCTTTAAAGATATCGACATTTAAAAAACAATTTAACGTTCACAATCTCATTCTACACAGTATGTGTTATAATTTATGCTTGCTCTACGGTGGTGAAGTTCAAACCAATATTTTCTTAAAGAAAAAGAGGATCAAAGTTCTATTCTATGAAGCGTGTCGAGTAGGCGCGCCGCCGGTGCAACGTTGGCTCAACGGTTTCCGAACGAACACAGTGAGGAGGTAACACCGCTATAGAACACGCTAACACATTGGATGGCACTAGTTTCGTCCTAACACATATACAACATGCGCATGCGCCGTACAGCGCAGACTGTTTGTATCGAACACTATCGAGTTGGATTTGGGACGAGAGGATCTTTCAGAATATTATAGTCCGAAATCCAAAACGCGTACACAAGACGAATAAATTTGAACAAAAACACATTTATGTCGGTGGAGAGATGCCGAGTCATACAGTGATAACGGACAGGAGGCTGAACGAATTAGTTCACAGCGACATGATTGGAACGTCATCAAAAGTAAATAAAATAAGACTACAAAATACCAACGAATTACTGTTGTGAAAACAAATGACGCATATGTTTACTTTCTTCGCCAACAAATTTAAAACATTCGAAATTGAAAAAATGCGAAAAGCAATCTTTTGCTAATACAAAAATATATTGAATCTGAAATATAACGATGAAACCATGTCACTGCGATCTAAAATGTGTTCAAATGCAACACATAACGGAGTTGGCGCATCCAATGTTTCCAGTGCAGCGTCACATCACGTACCCCGATGTGAGCGCGTCGTGCGGCCCCTCCTCCGACGGTGTTTTACTCAGGAACAAACCCGTTCCGAACTCCACTAGGTTCATTGGCGAGCTGAACGCCAATGAACGTAGGGGGGAATTTTGTCATTCAGACGACGGTCCCGGTTAGCATCCACGGTAGCAGAGGAAAAATTTAGGATTGCAACATTAATTTACATGTTAGTTCCACTTGCACGTGTACACGTGTGTACCTCCGATGGTCTTTGATTTGCAATATCTTACATGTTACGTGTTAATTTTAGTGAAATAACTGAGTAATAATAAATAATTATTATACATAATTTTAATTGCATTTTCTAAATTTGTACGCTGTAAAAGGTAAAACGTGAATTGATGATTACGTAGAATCTTTAAATGTAACCAAATAAACATCTTTGTCTATGTCTTTTTATGTCCCTTCTTACATAGCATCGAATAGAATGGCGTGTATGTCATTTGTAAGTGACGTATAGATAAAGTTTGTGTTCGGTGACAAAAGGTAGTACGTAACACATTAAACAGCTCACAGTCCAAGAAAATGTCAGCGCCTTAATAGAGGTTTTGGATGGCGCGCTAACACATAGGGTAACAAACACAGATGCGTAAATACAATAAAATATTAGTGGTAATAACAATAAGAGACTGTAAGATGTTTAATATTGAAAGAGTTGTGTCTTTTGTATGGGCACAATAGGTGGAAGTAAATATGTAATCATGAATTATTAGGTGACAGATGTAGATACGTATATACTCGTTTCAAATGTATGCTATGTATGTCTTGAAATATATTATAGTGTGATCGATTTTTCACCCAACATTTAGATACCTTCCTACAGAACATATGCCAACCTAAATCATACTACTCCATCCAATATTGAGATTTCAATACAAAAATCCTATCGTATTTTCTCCATGCGTTTTGCATTATTCTGGTTATCAATATTCACGGAACATACATAGTAGATACTTACATACACCGATGTTATCAGTAACATTTATCAATAAGACTTTAATTACTTAATAACACCCAGAAGCCACATTATAACTTCATTATAGAATACACCCACAAACAATTAAAGCGATAAACTCGCAAATACGTACAAAATGAATCGTTTTACAAACAATACTTATAAACGATGAATTAACACCGGAATTATGATAAATTGATAACAGGATTACAATTGCATTCAATAGACGATTAATAATTGTTTGCCCTCTTTATCAGATCGCCTTGAACCGATACGAATTTTATATTCGTCACTATAAAGTTTAGTATAAAATAACCGGTGATTAGATGAACAGTGCACTTTTCATGTATAATAAAATTTTATATTACGGAGAATTCAGAGGATCGTTTCATATAATATCGATAAACAAAAATAAAAGTGACAGCTTCAAGTCATACAAAAGTTCTAATTCTATCTTGTGTTTGGGGAAACTGTATTATCATTTGAAAAATATTTCTGAACCTTAATTTATTAATATATCAACTTATTAGTATGGTTATGTACAAATATGTAAGGTGATTACGAAGCGTTACCTGTTAAAGACCTTGGAGAAGACGCTGGTGGAGTTCTGCGCGTCGGCGGGCGGCGGCAGCGCGTCGCCGGGCGCGCCCGCCGCGTCGCCCGTCAGCCCCTCCACCCACGACAGCGGGTACGACAGCCGTTTCAGCATCTGGTGCACAATATCTATATACTATAGGTACTTTTACACGGCTTTACATCTTGGTTATCGACTTTATGCGGTCTGTAAGCGATAGAAGAATTTTAAAAATATTATATTGTAAACTTTTTATTTGCTAGTTTTTAAGTACATATAATAATTGATGTACATAGATACCAGTAACGTCATCTCTTGGCCACTTTTATAATTATTTCACGTACGGTGTATGTGAATTATTAATGTTAAATGCTGTAGTCGGTTGAAGATTTTGCTTGGAAATACTCGTTTTCGGTTTTCACATAGTTTTTCTCGCCTTTTACTCGGTTATCCTGCGGAACAATGCGCGTTTCCTACACGGTCTTCATACCACGGTAGACTAGTAGAAAAATACTGCCAGCACTTTTTTAGAAAAAGAATCCCCACGCAATGAGCGTTGGTGGTGCGCACCTTGTTCTTCTTGTCGGGCTTGCCGGCGTCGTCCTTGTGCGAGCCGTCCAGCGAGAAGGAGACGGCGGCGGGCGGCTTGCGCGGCGCGCGCTCCGTCTCGCCCAGCGGCGGCGCCGACAGCGGCGGCTCGCCGCGCGGCAGGCACACGGGCGGCACCCACTCCGCCGACAGCACGATGTCCGCGTCGCTGTACACCTGCATCGACACTCAATTGTGTATATTTCTTGCAATTCGGCTAAGTTTAACAGCCTACGTAATTGTATTGACAACGATCATAGCTTACAACTTTTAAAATTTTAAATGAATAGTCATCCATCTATTATATTCGGTACGATTTCATATCGAATGCTAGCATACACCAAATAAATAAATAAAAGACGAATAGAACAAAGACAATCCAATTTCCTGATATTAAATTGTCAGTTCGACATAATGAAACCTATGAAATGCTACTACAATGTAGGTACATGACATCACTTATTATTATAAAAGATTACGATCACCAAAACAATGACATAAATAAGAAACCAAAGTGGAAATCCTCATACAAGAAATTCGCCTCCCACCTATTTTCAACACAAAATGAAAACGAAAAGATTCAGAAATACAACAACACAACAACAGTAGATTTCGAATAATAGATTTGAAACAGTCGATGAACAATAAGTCACATGAAAACATATTCATACAAATTTTGCACTAAAACACCAGAGACCACTGCACTAAGGACACTACATATAGAAATAAATACTATTAGTTATCGGCATGTAATTCGAGCATGAGGTGTATGACGATATCTTGCAATTATAGTGTAGTGCCCATCGATTATCAGCGAAATAATATCGAAACATCGATTATTAAGATGTCTGCGGGTCATCGTTCGAATCGCAAGCCGATAAATGTCACTAACACCGCCCGTACCGTATTGGTGGGAAACATACACGGTAGAGAAGAAACAACGCCTTCGACCGCTGCACCGCCTCACCTCGTCCGTAGACGCGCTAGAGTACATCTCGTCGTCGTGATGTTCGAGTGTAAAACAGTTCAAGAACTTCGATTGATACGAATAATCGCAATCGCACTCCTCGTACATGGACACATCGGTCTCGGGCGTCTCGAATATGGTGCCAATGTCGTGGTGACAACACTCGTAGTAATGCGACGAGGACAGCGACGACGTGCGTGTCCTATTGATATCCTAAAACATCGCATCGTTATGGCATTCAAATTCGGATGCTCCCACGATTTGTTGGCAGGTTTTTTTCTTAATACAATTGTTAATTCAAATACAACTAATATATACCACATTCGTTCCAACTAGTAATATTTATTAAACAGATACTTGCAATTATCATAAAAATAATCTATATTTTACATTATCATTCGGCCAGTAAGAAACAAATTATATATTTATTATGATAAAATTTGTTATTTTTTTAAAAAACAGGGTAGGTATTTATTTTATTCCGACATATTTATAGTACAATCAGCTTCAGAATCGACTGAGGTTTTGGTACATATCACTTAAATCTCTAGGACACAATCACTATGCAGGACTTGCCTATGATACTACACTATGGCGACTAATATAATTGTTTACGTGACAATGTGGATAAACTCTTCAAGTTTTGTTATATAAACGAGCGGTGGCAGCAAGTAGGTAAATTACATTGGTGTATAGAAAGTGGTGTCCGGACTGACCTTACCAACCTTCTTGGAGCTGGTGGGCGTGACGTGCAGCAGCGGGTCGCGGATGTCGATACCGGAGTCGTGGTAGGACAGCTTGACGAGATGGCGGCCATCGTCCGGCTCGGCGTCCGCGCGCTCGCCCTCCGAGCCCTCGCGCGACGCCTCCAGGCTCTCCTCCTTGCCCTGTTCGCCGCTGGTGCCCGATACCTGCCACCACTCATTACGTCAACGTTCCGTAACGGTAGTATGACAGTCGTTTTTCAGGTTACGTTCTGTCATAAGTCTTGCCATAGGTACTTTCAACAGTAAAAATTAACTCTCATTGTGTATAGTGTTATATGTCTGTATTGGGAAATTTTATTAATTAAATATATAAAATAAAAAACTAACCTCACTGCCTTGATCGATGGACATTCTGTCCTTGCTGGGAATTGCCCAATGGTGGTCCAGTAACGATTTCCGTCTCTCTTCAGTAGTTTGTTGCTGGAAATTATAAGAATATGCATGATTATGACGTAGTTGTAAGATTTTACTTCTCGAAAATTCTGCTATAAATATTCATGAACTTATCTGATTATGAAATAACTACGAAAGAGATCCATGGACATTGATTGGTAAGCCAAACTCTCATATTTAATTTCAACCATTATGGATTCCATATTCTAATGAAATTTAGTAGTATGTATTTTGCTCGTTTACGAAATCATAAGAATGACAAAGATGATTGCGTTTAAAGCTTAAAATGCAACAAGGCCTTCGCCTTTATGAATCATAATCAGTAGACACGAGATTGTTCCCAAGTGGTCGGTTACCTGCAGCGCAGTGGGCGTGACGAGATCCCGCTCGAAGGCCTTGGGGAAGGCGGCGCCCCCGCGGTCGTCCCCGTCGGAGCCGGGCCGCTCGTCGCCCGCGCCGCCGTCGCCCGACGCCGGCCCCCCCTCCGCGCCCTCCACGCCCTCCGCAGCCTCGCCGCCGGCCGCCTGCAGCTCGGGGAATGTCTCATCCTGATTATTGAGTACGCACTCATTTTATTGGAACAATAACTAGTCTAATCTACACTGATTTTGTCCGAAGATATCGTTTTTGGCTTCCATTGCCTAAAACCTTTACTACGGATAAACTTCCTTACGGATAAACGTGTGTCTGGCAATAGTGCATCGATAACAATTAAAACACAAAATTTTGCGCCTAACAAAATAATACGCCTACAGCTGGTCATTGTCTCTCAAGAGATAC
>DWUN01001401.1:0-16776 GCA_018249975.1 Passova gellias | reverse complement strand
ACAAATCTTCAAAGTGCGTCTTTCAGCATATTTTGTGCACCAGTTGAATCAATATTTGTTAATTCCATTTCACTTTCCAATTATTCGTCAAAAAATATAAATGGTGCTTCTTTCAAGATATTGGGTATTGCATTTTAGAGCATTTATCGGCTTTATATAAGTTCTAAAAGAAAAAAAATGTAAATATTTTTTACTACTTAATTAGAAAAAATTGGATTGATAATAATTAATCGGGTGCCATGACAAGACAGTGGTTTATTTTTGCATTAGGATTTTTAATATAAATATTGAGTGTGATCATTTTGTTTATTCTATGTATAAAATAATTTTGATCTTTTTAAATATGAATATAAAAGATTTTTGTTTGATAAATAATGAGTAATTCTTACATTTAATGACATTTATTCCGAATGCTTTCAATATAATTAAGTCGGCCCATTGAAAATGTCAAAGCAAACATTATTTTTAGTACTAAGTAAATAAAAAGCTATCAATCTTATTTTATTGTTTTATTTCTATAAATATACTAATCCTACATGCATTAACTAACTTAAACTTCCTTTTGTCCTTCTTCCTCGGGATATTTTTCGTTGAGGAAGCTCTTCACTTCTCCGTACTCTACCTTAAGATTGCGTCGGATTGTTTCATGATTTCTATACTTCTCATACTTCTTAAGGTATATATTGTAATGGGGCATGGTCTCGTAGAATCTGGGAAACTTCTTTCTTTTCAAAATTACTCTATCATTCATAACATACTGCACGAAGTCCAACGTTTCGTCCTTCTCGATTTGTTCCTTTGTTCTAACAACTGAGGGACTCGCCACAACTTTAGGGTAGAACTCATTTTCCTCTCTATATTCAACAAGATGAAGTTTCTTTTCTTCAGCAAGCTGTTGATATGTTCTCTGCAAAAACAATACGAATCTATAAATCTGAGAATTTTCATTGTCTTTCTTCCATTTTCAACAATAATTGAATCCAACCATCTTGTCAATGCTCGACAGTAGCCAAAAACTATGCCTAGGAGACCACATATTGTTAAAAAAATATTTTTTGTAATTGGAATTAAAAACAAAATATGACTCAAGCTAAGAAGTTTAGTAGATTGTAAAGAGGTGCTTGGTGATATCAGTGGAGGCAGTGATTGGGGATTTTGTATGATGCAGACGAAATTTTAAATCGTCGCGATCTTCAGCACTAAGGAAACGACCAAGAAAATTCACCAACATTTTCATTATTATTATTACTGTTCATTTCACCAAAAAAACTACAGGAATTTAATAAACTACAGTAAGACATTCTCATAGCTATTAAGCGATTTCTTTCTTTAGCTTTACATTTATTAACCTAACAAAGATAATTTAAAAGATGGAAGTACAATACAAACCTGTTGTAATAATCCAATGAAAAACGCCTTAACTATATGCTGTAAGTTAGTTGAACCTTCCACTTTAGCAAACAGGTCTTTGATTCCGATTGCCTGACAAATTTCCCTCAGGGCTCTATGGACATGGAGGCCGTGACCTTCGTTCTTGGGCTTCACATATATTTTCGTTTTTCCAAACGCTGTGAAGAAATCGTGGAAAACTGAAAGATAATTGATAATTTTTTTAATAGATTACAATAACCATACACTTAAATTAGTACACAATTTGACTGTTACTATGAAATTACAAAAAAATGCCTTCAAATTTAACTCTGTAGTAGCTATAAAGAAACATCATACACACAACAACTTTAATGCCTTATTAACTGTTTTATGAGTACATTTAAAAGTTTTCTTAGTATACTTGGCAGTTTACTTTGCCACAGTTGAAGCTCATTTCATGGCTCCAGTTCAGATAGTCACAGACACATTAACTCATGCGAACTAAGATATTATTATTTATGACTTTTTGTAATATGTACATCGCCATAAATATATGTATATTATGAATATGAACCACCAAGTATGCTCACTTAACCGAAACACAAATATACTCTACAATAGAAGTTCATTATCACCCGTGTGTCCATTGTAGATTTCAAAATGCATCAATTTCTTGCCAGCTCTATTCTTTGCTTTCCTGAGAGCAGCGCTCGCCTCCTTGGCTTTTCCGAAACCAAATCCCGCCAATCCTTGCCCATTGCCAGTTACCACCTGATAATATAAAAAATATTGTCAAACATCAATCCGGAACCTGGAACTCGATAACACAAAATTATTACCCCACAAAACATTGGTCAAATTGTACAAATATGAACTGTAATTTACCCTTTCTGCATGAATTAATATAATTTTTGTATTAAATACATGATCAATTCAAATATTACACCATATACTGACAATAATTGTAAATAGAGCTGCCCATGCCCACACCCATAGCTTAATAGTACAATCAACATCAAAGTACTTATTATTATTATGGTTACCATAGAAACAAAAAAATTATGGACAAATATGTTACCATGGCCTGATAATTCCTAGTACGTCCAAGAGTTCCCTTCATCAGGAGCAGAGATCTGAGTTGAAGAATTTTTGTATTAAAACCGGTGAACTCCTCTGCAAACATAAGGTTAATTTCAATTAAAGAAATCCATTACATATCATTAAAAAATAAACTCGCAATTAATTGAAAGGTCATAAGCAACACATTTTCCAAATGGTATGTGGATATTGATTTACACATTGGAATTACAAGGCAATGAATTTTAAATTACATAATATCATAGTAGGGAATATATGTATCACAACACTTGTGTGAAATGCTCATGTGAGTTCATAATAATGTATTATTACAGAAAATATTTATAACCGAAATGAATGTTATAGATTAACTTACAGCCTGGAAAGACCTCATAACTGAATTTAATCCATTTACAATTAGATAATGTTAAGTCTCCGACAGCATGTATGCATGAAGAGAGTGAAGAATGTAGATGAAGCGCATCAGGTTTGCAAGGACAGAGATATTTGGCACTCGATGCTTGCTGCCTACCCCGTTAGAGACCTGGCGTGAATTTATGTTGTTGTTTTTTTTAATGTTACCATCTCCAACAGGATCCGGAGGCCCCAAACTGCGTCCTGGCATCCGGGCACCCGTCCAACCTCTTTCAATAGGATTTACCCGAAGGCGTCTGAATCTTGTCATGGAGTCCCTTAGTTTTATTAACTTGTCCATTCTGAAAAATAATATCATATCAAATATTTTAGTGGCATACAAACCTAGAAACAAGCCTAAGCATTAGCTAATAAACATTAACAAGTCTTTAGGAGATATTTTTACAAAGACAGACATGTTGTTATTGGTATTAATGGATAAAAAAACAACAGGCAATCTATGCCACCACAAATTCCTTCTAAATAATTATGTTTTTTTTGGCATAGATTTCAGAAATCAAATTAAAGACTATAAGTCTTCCCCTATTTTTTCAGAGTAATTAACTTAAGTTTTTCAATGATATTCAAGATGTAATTTATTGTCTATTTAGTAATGTGTATAATTTACTTGCACTTAACCTGATACTCTAATCATTCCATTCCTTTAAGACATTTAGGAAATACTCATATTCATATTGGTACAGATGAATCAGTTTAAATTTAAATATTGTGAATAGCATTTGAAGTACGTATAAGCGAAAATTTATTCAAAAATATAACAGGTCTCACCTTTCAGGATCATCTGGCAAGCGCTGCTGTTTTAACAACTCTCTGCCCCTGATAACAGGAGCAGAGAGACCGGGCCATAGCATGTTAATTCTCCCCACTCCTATTACTTGTCCCCGATTCAAATCTCGAATTCGAATCCGACCAGCACCTTTACCACGACCTTTCTTCGCACCAGCATTACTTACAGATGTTACTGATTTCCATAACTTTTCAGCGGGCACTATAATAACATTGAAACGTGTTAATTACACACTCATGGTTATATCGAAGCACCTATATAACTAACTAACTCATGAAATAGTTCACTTACATTTATTGAAAAAATTCACGCAAGCAATTGTAGAAGTGTGAATAGACTTTAGGTTATATGTAACATTATTTTGGTAAGACGTTGTGTGATTTAATACAGGAACAAGAGGCCTCGTAATTAAATTTTTTAAAGTTAACAATTTTGTAGTCATTTTAAGGAAGCAAAGCTCACTCAATGCTTCATTTATATTATCAAGTACAATATACTTATAAATAATATATTATTTCAGTAGCAGTAATGGATATTTTACATACATATGTCAACGTCAACCTGACGTGTAATATTTGTAATTCTATAAAATTTTGATGTTGATGTCTAATATTCCTCCAATCTCTAAGCATATCGCTTATTTTAAAATTAAGCTATAGAATTTCTAATATTTACTTATTTGCAAACGAGAAATTTGTTTGTCTTTCGATTGGTCTTCGTTTTTACCAACGACAAATCGTAAAATAGTATTTTAAAAAATCTATTAGAATATTAAGTACTTCAAATGAATTAGTTTATAAATTTACGATTTTAAATTATACTTAAGTACAAACACAGATTATTTGGTTTTTAATTTTTATTGATTGGCTGAATAAGCAAACGTAACAACTTTACGTGGCTGCGTGACAGCTGTCTATACTGTAACATCACCTTCACCGTCACATCATCATATCAAATAAATAATTTATAGTTGCCGAATCTCTAAAGCTTATGTAGTAAAAAAGCCACATCTTTCATCATGGGGCTGTGCAAGTGTCCCAAACGACGAGTTACAAATCAGTTTTGTTTTGAACATCGGGTAAATGTTTGTGAATATTGTATGGTGACCAATCACCCTAAGGTCTGTATTGTACTTGTAATCTAACTATTTTTTAATACACATATTATATGTATATGTAATTTTTTCATATTATTAACATATCTTTACGTTCATTTTCAGTGTATCATCCAGTCATATCTCCAATGGTTACAAGACAGTGACTATAACCCAATTTGCGAAATATGCACAAAAAGTTTAACAGAAGGTGAATGTATTCGGCTTACATGCTACCGTAAGTATCTGTTTATTTTTGAGCAAATACTTAATCAAAAGTATTCTTAACAGCATTTCTCACATTGATCTCAAGCCTAATATAATTCCAAAAATGTAAACGACAAGAGCGTCTAAATTTCATTTCAAAAGAAACTAATGAAAAATTATGTTCTAGATGTCTTTCACTGGGAGTGTGCAGAATCCCGCTATAGAGCCCTACCTCGCACAACGGCCCCAGCAGGCTATCAATGTCCTTCGTGTGCTACACCAGTGTTCCCACCGCCTAACCTTGTATCTCCTGTGGCTGATGTTCTTAAAGAAAAGTTATCCGGCGTCAACTGGGCAAGAGCCGGTC
This sequence comes from Passova gellias, assembly GCA_018249975.1. Classification (NCBI taxonomy): domain Eukaryota; kingdom Metazoa; phylum Arthropoda; class Insecta; order Lepidoptera; family Hesperiidae; genus Passova; species Passova gellias. Next base: position 11,439 of record DWUN01001401.1, on the reverse strand, counting down.
TTGGTCTGCCATTGGTGAGTACCACAAAATAATCATTATTTAACACTTTTCACCACTACATTTAATGACAATTAAAATAGTATGGCTTGAAAATGCCAATTTAAGACTACAGAAAGCATAGTACAAGGTTTGCATACAAAAGTACCTCTGCACAATCTGTCTGCCGAGTTATGTTAAGAGTTCAATATGTTTGGTATTTCAGTTATCAGAAGATCAAGACTTAAAAGGGGCAACAGGTAGACGCAGTCAATCACCGATGGATCAGTCTCCGTTCTTCCAAAGCACGGTTGAGAGCCACCGAGGCACTCCAGTTGGAGCGAGTGATGATGAAGCGACAAATCGATCTGCTGCAAGCACACCACATTCCATTGTACAGATGCCGGATGATCCGGTTAATATTTATGACCATTCATCATTGAAACGGGATAATTTACAAGGTTAACTACTTGAATCATAATATCTTGATTGTCTTAAGGTGCGTCCAGATGTAGTGAATGTACCGTAAACATACAGCCCGTGAGCCGATTGCGAGCTGCACGCGTGCCTTTCAAGTTCACGCGCAGTTCGAGCACCGTCCGCGCGCCATTTGTGCGCAAGCTGCGCGCCATATGCAAGCCTACTGTAAGTAGCACAGAGAATGCGAACCAAACGTATGCTGTAACCAAACTCGAGCAACGGGCGCACAGCTCGCCAGATCTGGACGCACCTTTATCCTATGACAAAAAATTGCAGAAATGATTGCAATATGAATTGGCAAAATATGCATTTTCAGCAAAAATTTTTAATTGAGATTGCTTTCAATTTTAAGTCTAGTAGGCAAATTTTATAATAGCACTGTTCTTTTGTTTGATGAGTGATTTAGGTTTATTTTCAAATGCATAATTGGACCTGCAGTGTAGGAAGTACACAAGTGTGAGGAGAGCAGTGTCAGCAAATGAAAAATTGAAACTTTGAAATAAATTGAACTATATTTTTAGGAAATCAGGCTTCAAGAAAAGGCTTCAAGCCTGCAGAACATTCCAGACCATTAACCAATTATGACCATGATGAAAATAAATACAAACAGAAGTCTACATTGGCTTGGATCAGCCGTTGGTGGAAGTGAGTACTGAATAACGTAGATCTTTGTGTTGTTTGCCTTACTAGAATTCTTAAAATGTAAATCATAAAATAGGCTACAACATAAAATTTTATTATTATGAGAATGTCAGCTAACAATGACTTGTTTTTATTTGTTACCAGAAATTCCTTACCATCGTCCAGAATAACACGGGGAGGCATTTATAATCGCTATTGCGTCATGGTGCTGCTAGTAGTCGGAGTAATTCTTGTATTACTTTTACTAAGCTACAGAGATGTTGATGAAAACAGTCCTTTCGGAGTCATCCAGGACGACGACAGGAGGGTGCTTCAGAAAAATTAAGGCAATTAATCATATAAAGTAATTAATGTATTTATTAAATCAAGCAATATTTAATAAAAGTGATACAAATACTGTAGGTATGTATTTAATTGTTCATAATACATTTTGAACTTTGAACTTCTAACATGTACAATTTTAAGAAATGAAATAAAAGTATTACATAGATACATTGTTTATTCCATTATAATTTGAGCACTGATTATATATTATGTATAAATAGTAATTGTACAAGCATTTTACAAAATCTGAACACATGTATCGATTTCTTTATCTAAGAACATAGCACAAAATATGTCATTGTAAAAATTGGGATAATATTCACAGGCCCGACGGCAGTCAGGCATCCAGTTGATTTCCAATAATTTTGGTTGTATAACACTTTCAGTTACTTTATCCTCCCAACTCAGCATTATATCTGCTGCATATAGAGCCCTGGATTGTGGGCTTTTACCGATACCGCATGGTGGATCTCTTGATGTAGCAGCTATAAATACTTCTGAGAACATGGAAAATATTGATTTTTCCACATCTTCCCAGTTATAGTTAGGATATTGCCTACTCCAGGCTTCCTTGAATTCATTACACAGCAGTCTGAACAATGGTGCATCATCATTATAATTCATCACAGTGAAATGCTTCTCATAGTCTTCAAAATCGTTAAGAGCGAACGGTTTGTTTGAGAATCTAAGAAAGAAGTTGCTATAAATGTACACTTCGGTTGGGTTCACCGACTTCAAAAGTATTACATAACGAATATCAAATTTAACAAGCCCGACATCGGGTCTATCAAATAGCACAGGATTAGAAATATATTTCTGTGCTATTTTTGGTCCAGTCAACGGGAGCCTGCACAAAAAGAATATGTTATCAGTTATATACGTATCTAAGCCCCTCGCAAGATTGTACGGCTTACAAATCCAATGATTGTCAGAACCGCTTTGTTCTCGTCGCATATAGTTAGTGACTAGATGATACAGATCAGTCTTCATATTATATGTGATGGGGAACCAAGCAGGCAAGCTCTCGTTTTCTCCCTCATGCAAAGTACTTTTATTACTGCATCGCCTTGCGACCACAGCCAGCAAATCCTTAATGGTGATAACATATTCAAAAGGGAATTGATTTACAAATTTATGTGGTGAATTTTCACTAAGCTCAAGGTAATCCTTGAAGTGGTTTACAAACCACAGTATGTCCGCATCAGTCTCATTATCTACAATTTCAAAGTCGGGATGTGACAAATATTGATTTACATAATCATATTCAGCATAAACTTTCAGTCTCTTCTGAGCTGGCTTGTCTTTTAATAGCTCTAAATCAGGTAGAGATTCAACAATATGCCCCTCTAAGAAATACTTAGATGTAGGCTCCTTGATACCTACATCGTATTTAATATAGCCCTCCCATGGGAGAAGCATTGCTTCTCTTTGAAGACCCGAATAATCACCTTCTACATAATTCCTGGTGATAGGTCGGCCTTCTGCGACCTCTTTAACGGGAAATAAAAGTGTATAAGTAAGTTGTTCTGGTATGTGTATGAAGGGCACAGCACGAAAATTGTAATTATCAGAATGAGCAATGCCGGAACCCAGCTCATCCATGACATACCACATAGGTATTCTCTCCTCGACAGAAAAATCGCTTCCTGCTATTGTATAAGTGTGGGCATATTTCCAAACACTTTTACATACCTCATCTATTTGCTCTTCAATACTAGTAGAGGTTACTTGCATTAGGTTGCACATCCTAGCTAAGAGCCCCGGCATGTTTCTTAAGTTACTTTTAATACTGTTTGCTTTGAAAGTCCATGCATGGTCTATCAAATACACATGACTAGGATCCGAAGGCTTAATATCTCGTGTAGCAAAAACGCTCCAAAGAGGATCGTACGGTGTTCGATCGCCGTCTTCATACTCGATTAAGACGAGTTGAAAGGATAGACCGGCATCGAATATTTGATCGGATAGTTTTTTGCAAATTGTGGGCCAAAAATGTTCAGGAACACCAGACAGAATAAGTTGCGGTTTGTGTTCTGTTAGAAATGTATTGTATCTTGATAGACCGTCCATATTTCTACACCCGTGATATGGAATTTATAAAAATCGATAGTTCTACGAACCTTCTCCAGACTTCTCTCTTCGTCCACCCAGTTTGAAATAAAATTGTCTCAATTGCCCCAAATCTTAATAGCATTTTCAGTCACCGGCCGATTGACGTTTCTGACAGCTGACAGGATTTTTCATCTAAACAAACGACAATTACATACTCAGCCATTGTTTTCTAATTGGATTGATCAATAGATCTGCGAAATTGCGGTGTGTGCTATCAATATTTTGATTTTTGATTGATATATATATTGTGATCTTTTTATTTCAAATGTTCCGTACGTACGTACGTACCGAATAAGGCAAACTTATCACTTTTCAAAAACAGTTGAGCGTAAAATGTATTAAATGTATTATGACTAACGATAAGAATATTTATCGTCACGCAAACAGAAACTGGGAACATCACATCACACGGCCATGTGAACGTAAAATTAGGCGATTTCAGCCTTATGGTTCCTGGCGAACTATAAACTGCTGGACCACACTGGTTTACTGGGCCGGTTATCTTTATATATCTATAAATCAGTTACTGTTCGTTAGTCTCGTTAAAACTCGAGAACGGTTAGACTGATTGGGCAAATTTTGGTTTCAAAATAATCGTGGATATCCAGGGAGTGTTTAAAAGGCGAGAAAAAGAGGAAAAGTCGGAGGAATATAGTAATAACAGCAATTTAATTTTTCCATATAAACTGCTTTCCTGTTAAACATATTATTATGATGAACGCCCCGTCAAATATGTCTAAAATCGGTACAGATATTGATGTAACAAAAATTTTTAATTATTGTTAGGCTGTACGAAGTTCGCCGGGACAACTAGTTAGTTCATAAATAAATCCCAATAACGTTCATTTTAAAGTCATTTTATTAATCAGCATAGATTACTGCTAACAATCTTAACAGGGAACATTAATGTTTCTTATAAGCTAATTAAGTTGCGTTTGACAATATAAAAAATCACATATTTCTTAAAAAAATCCTATACAAAAACCAACCTAATTCAGCATTCAGTGACTCTTTGTCTAAAAATCGAGAGACCGTGCAAAAATCATTTCCAGATTATAAAAATATTAACATTCACAAGCATGTATTTAAACGATATTCTGACGTAGTTGATATATTTATATATTAATATTTGTAGGCATATTATGAATATAAAGAGAACAGTATTGCAAAGTGTCAATGGCACATCAACAGCACAAAAAATGCAGACATGCAAATAAGACACGAAATCACGGGACTCGTGAACCTTACAATCCTAACGAAGTAAGGTTAAAAAAATAACACTCAATAGAAAGCCGGCCCGCGCTGTGCTCGTAGCAAATCATAACATTCACACGTCTTAACAATAGTAACGACAAGAACGGAGTCGCAGTCCTAAAATAGTTGTCACTAACATTAAAAAAAAACTTTGTAATTGGAATCGGAATACATTTAAAATAAATATCTGACTAATTCAGTTCGAATCCGAGTCCATGTGCTTTCTGTAGTTGCGACGTGCCTTTTTCACGCGCTGCCGGAATTTCAGAGCTTGGTATTCGGGGTCGTCGGACACGTCGTCGGCCGGCGGTTGCGTATTTCTAGTGCTGCTTCCCGCCGCGGTCCCCACGCCGCTGTCCGGGGTGTTCGCGGCGCAGGGCGCGGGCCACACACTGCTCTCTGTACTGCAACTGCTCTCCAGTTCACTTTCATTGGTTTCATTCATAAGCCGCGCCACAGTCCTGTTGTAGCCCGCCTTCGGCGACAGTCGCTCCAAGATCGATGTGCTCACGCGTTCGGCTTGTTCCTTGGGCGAGGGGGACTCGCTGGAATCGGATCGGTGAAGACTCAATCGGCCGTTCCGTCTCACGCGCCTCAGATTGGTTCGCAATCTGCTCTCTGGAGGCGGAGAAGAATTATTACTTCCAGACTCCGGAGGTTCCACGCACAGGGAATCCCCCAACGAGTCTCGAGAGCCATTGATAGGAGTTGGTATTATACTAATCAAATTGTTAGGAATGTTTTGATTGCCATTCTGATTTCTCGGCGATATCGGGCGGCTGCCTACCGATTGATCATCATCCGAATCCACCTCAGCTATACGGAAAAGAGCAGAGGTACTTTGTCCCCTATACCCTGTGAACAAATAATTGGATTGATATCACACAATTTGCCAAGTTTCTTAATCATACCGACAAAGTCTGTTTTGCGTAAGTATAACCAACAAAGGTGGGTAAGCAGTATTGATAGCTGTGAAACAAGTTGTAGATACTATAATAAGAAAAAAACATTATTTATGAGCATTTAGAAAGAATAATGAAGAAGCTTTATAAGGAAAGTTTTAATGGTAGAATCGGAAAGGAACAGGTCAAGAATACTTGTAACAAACAAACATTTAATACGATTTTAATGAAAGTAAAAGAGGCACAAAATGTGAATTAGATACAACAGTATGTTAAACATGAGTTATTGTGTAGCATGAGACTACATTGCTAACTTTTTCTGTAACAAAATTAGTGTGTTTTTTTATGAAATAGAACTTACCTGTGCTTGTACTTGGTAAAGCTAAATTGCTATCAAAGTCCTCTGAATTGTTAATATTATTATTATCACTACTGTCCTGACCTCCCATCGTATTCCCTGTAAGTGATGGAATAATATTAATTTTAATACTAGTTTTAATTTGTAATGTAAGAAATCTGCATTATTCACAATTTCATAACAAAATTGATTTCTATCAATTGGTTTCAATGACTTTGTTGACAATTAGTATTGCTTTTCATTGGCCCTACTACAGCATAATGCGCGTCAATTAAAGTAAGTAATGTTACCGGACAAAACATATTTTGAATAATCTCATCATATAATACAATAAAATTGATGTTGGTAGGAATAGTTATAGTATAGCTAGGAATACTACCCATACATACTTACCAATATTTCTGTAGTTAACAACTTCTATCCTAAAACTCGTGTTCTTATTCTTCCGTTTGTTACTTCTTGACAAATTCATACGCCTACGGAGAGGGCGTACTATCTGTAAAAATCGATAATAATTTTTACAATACAAATTGGAAGAGTGTGAACGAGGGCGAGAGCTCTGCGGCTCATACTTATGTAATACTTTTCGCAAAATATGCTCAGAGTCAATTCGCCATAAATAATTATTGAATAATAAAATACATATGTATATGATGGCAACACCAGTTTCCAGATACTGTGAAATGAGTTCTTCGCAGAACAACAACAGTATATTCACTGCATCAATCCTTGAATACAAAGTGTAATGTAAATGTACAGCTTACCCTCCCGGTAGCTCCGTACTGGCAGTGCGCAGGCTCGTCGGAGTCTGTCCTCTCAGAGGACGGCGCGGACAGGCGCGAGCGCGCCCCGCCCAGCGACAGCGGTGCGTGCGTCCCTAGGGGAGCGCGCGGGGCCCGCGGGGTGCGCGGGGCGGGCCGGCGCGGGCCACGCATCCTCCGCGGCGCCGCGCGTTTGCCTTTAGAACTGGAGCCACTGGCGCCCTTGCTCGACGGCTTGCTTGTCGACGTGCGCGATTGCTTACTTCGCCTTGTGATTACATATAAAAAACACAAAGTTATTTATTTATCATCTTATATATGAAGATATATTTGTACATTAAAGAAATGCCTACACTAATAAAGCAATAAATATAGAGAAAGATTTACAAAAAATAAGTCACCTTAGAGAGCCTCTTTTTTGAGACTGTGAGCGCACGTTCTTGGGGTAACGAGAGGCAACCAAGCGCGCCAGCCTATTGGGACATCTTTGACTTCGATTTCCGTTAGAATTAGCTGAAAGTGAAACGAATTTACTACTATATTGCTTACTAGCTGTTCGTTTGCTATTCTAGGTAAAAATAAAAATTAAAAAAATTTAAATGTACCTCTTTTCGGCGGCAACGGCAAATAGTCTGCGGCAATCTGATCACTGTCGCTGTCGCTCGAGTCGTGGCCGCGCGCGGACGGCGAGCTGGAGCCATCCGCGGAGTTCGACTCCTCGGCGAGGCACTCCAGCTCGCGCTGCACCAGCGAGTCGAAGAAGGCCATCATGCGCGGATCCTCGCTGGTCGACTGCTCATTATAGTTGTGCGATATATACTGCGGAAAATTAAATCTATAGAGATTAAAAGAAACATCGCCTGACAACCTAGACATGTCAGATATCTCCTGCATAAATATAAGTCTGGGACTCCACACTTGACTAGTTTGATAAAAGAGATTAGGATAGAAGATCCATGACCAATAATGGATTAACCTAAGACTTCAAAAAATTTACCAACCTGGCCACTTAGATGCACGAGGGACACATAATCTTCATGGCTATATATCTCACGGGGATTGTCCGAGCACTGCATCTCCTCGAGAAGAGTGCCTTTCATCTGAGGGTACTCTAACGCGGACCACACCTGTAAAATCATAAATTAATACTAACTAACGCGTCTCTTCTATTGGTGGACTGATTTATTCATAACACACTTCACCAATAGTTAATAACTAGATAAAAAACTAGATAATGAGGTTTCAATTCCCAGTCCAAAACAAGATTTGTGTCACACATCATCACAACAATTATTTCATTTATATGTGTGTGTGTTTGTGCTGAGTAAAAAACCCAGGCCACTTTGAGCTACAGCCATTAATTGTAAGCACAATTTGTAACCCTATAGCCAGCCATAATTGGGTGTAATTCGTTTGCCAAGATGAAGGTTCATGTGTTCGCGTTTGTCATACTTACTTTAATGATTTTCTCGACGCCAGACGAAGCGATCAAACAGTACTGCGGGTTATATCGCACTTGGTTCACTATCGACCGGTGGCCGTAGAGCACTATGTGAGGCGGCTCTACCACCATATCTGCAATCAAAACATTCAACAGTTCATGCTACAGTATAAATAAAATTAACTGTCAACTCTGCGAAAGATCATTATTGGGAGAGAGGAAGCCAATATGCAATTTTTTTTACTCCTCTATTTTATCTATCTACAGTCACGCCTATACGCCCACGTATACTAAGGATTTGCTCCAGATCGGACAAATTTCTTTAGTGTCATGTTATCCATGAGGGCGAGAAATGAACAAGCATGTGTGTGACTGTTTGATGAGCGTAGAAGTGGCGAAAGAAGCTTGTCCCTGTTTCATGATCATAGATCTATTCCCATGTCTAAGTAAAGTGTCACATTTTAATCCAGGTTTTAAAGGTCTACCATATTCATAGTATTTCCACATGGAAACTTACCAAAACCGCCGTCATTGTCGGGCACCTTCCACATGTACAGATTGAAATCGTCCGAGCCGGACATCACATACTCGTCGCCCTTGCCGGCGAAACAACAGCTCTTCATGGTGCACGAGTTGTAGTAGTCCTGGTGATAGAACTCGGCCACCGGTTCCGGCGACTGCACGGAGTACAGGACGGGCGACAGGCGGCGCCGCAGAGCGAGGATGTGAGTGCCGTTCGAGTTGAAGCTCACGCTCATGCTGTTCTGGCAGTTACCCTTGTTGCCCACGTAGCGGAGAACCGGACTGTAACATAGACTTAATGTTATTATGTCCATTATGTTGCTGTTAACATAAAACAATGCTTCGATTTGGACACAACATGAGCTACCAATGATCTTAAATATCTTACATGTGTGTTAATTTTAATGTAATAATTAAGTATTAATAAAACATTATAATTTTAATTGCATTTCCTAAATTTCTAGACCGTAAAAGGAGAATATGAATTGAATTAATCATTCTGTAAAATCTTTAAATGTACCCATATTTGTGCAATAAACGACTTGGTCTTTGTTTAGAATTTCTTGAAATACCCACGACATAGTTTAGAGCGTGCATATCAAATACAAACAGCGATATGAATATTGCTATTTAAGCGTTGAATACATTGGTACTAGAATTCGATCGACTATGGGCATTTGTAGTTAACTAGATTGTATGACCTAGTTGCAATTGTGATGTCTCTACACAAATGTTTTAAGCTCTCTGGGGATCTTAAAGTTTGTTTAAATTCATCGGACAGACTTTGTAGTCACTAACTTGTATCAATTATGTTGTAACATGCATGAAATTGTCACAGACCTCCGATTTCTTGTGTCAACAGTGGCAAGTTAAAAAGATTATAATCAGGCAGCACTAGAATACAACTCACTGTTTAGGCGCACGCAAGTCCCACAAAGCGACGCCGTCTCTCGAGTTCGCCGAGACCAACACGCCGACCTGCTGCGGATGGAACATCACACCGTGGAAAGCCTTCCTGCTGCGCGATATCACCAGCGACTCTGCAGTTGACAATTTATATATCAGTCATTTTAAAAACAGTAATATTTGTTAGTGTTATATTCATATAACAACATGTAGACAATCTTTTTCATGGTAATCAAATAACAGAGGGGTATGCAAGCCATTTGATGTTTGGTATCCTTTACTCAGCCCTGCTTCCAAATCTCAAATTAAATTGATTGTAACTCACATTGCTCAACAGATCAATATTTGTGATAAGCACTTTATGCTAATAATATTTTTCTGTTTTAGTGTTGTTTTGTTTGGCATTGGCATCTTCTTTTATTTTCATTTATTTATGTACATACAAACACAATACAGTAACATTTATAACTGAAAAAAAGTGCAACTTATTCCATATAAACCAACTTTTTCCAAAAATATCTTCCAGTGTGCCCATAACTGGAAAATTGATAAAAACAAGTAAACTTATTGTGCAAACGTTATTATTACTGCTCAATAAGAAAATTTTGACATAATATATATAAAAAAAAGGTTAAGTGCAGAGTAAAAAATCAATTAACAAAAAAATCCTTGTATGTACACTGTAGTGACTGTTCCTACCATTACGACACAAATATAAAAATACATGAAGCGCCAATGACTGTGCAAAATATGGTACCTATAGACTCACCATGAACCGATTGTCTAGTGTCGAACAGCAGCAGACGGCAGTCATTCCCGGCGGTGGCAACGACACGCTCATTGAATGGATCGACGCTGAGGCTGCATACTGCACGCTTATGCTGGAGTACCTCTATGGGGCATTTCATTTCCAAGTCGTGAACTATCACCTATTAACAACAAACAGATGTTCCATCACATAAATATGTAACTTAAGTTTTTGCAATATCCCAGTTACATTCATTTCAAGCCATACATAAAACTTCCTGTATGTCCAGCTAATATGACGAAAATATAGCTCAAAGTTTGATGCAACAAAGACCAGTACCCAGAATTAGCGTAGTATGTAAAAATAGATATAGCTATCATTGTATAAGTGCTGTAAAAAAAAAAACAAAAGATTATAAATTATAACAAAGAACATAAGTAATAATAATACTTTATTATCATTAATTAGATAGTCTACATTAGTAAAAACTGGAGCCTCCATTCATGCACAATAGCTTTTAGCTATTTATTATACTTACAATATCATCATTTGCACCGGAGTATATCTTGCGGTTGTCACTAGTGATGCCGAGGCAGAATATATTTGATTGATGTGCCGCTTTCATTGCCTCAGGTTTGCCATGGTTCATGAGGGTCTGCCCAAAATGCCATAGCATCACCCTCCTGTCATCCCCACCTAAATGTATAAATAGAAAGAGAGTCTGCATTTATTGACTTATTTCTTTAGACAATAATATTAATAATTTATAAGTGATTCTTTTTACTTTTAAAATTACATAAAGGAAAATATACATAAACAATCAAAATCGAAATTAAGCACAAACATATCCTAATACTACTTTATTTTTAACTAGCTTTTGCCTGCGACTTCATCCCGCCCCCTCCGCAAAAAATGTAATTATTTACGACATCACACTAGAAACCTCAAAAATAACAGTATTTCTCTTCTATATAATGGACGTTATTATACATACAAACCTTCCTCTTGAATTA
>DWUN01001400.1:0-16777 GCA_018249975.1 Passova gellias | reverse complement strand
ATTAAAAAAATTCTCAACAAAATCCGTTGCGTAGTTTTAAAGATTTAAGCATACATAGGGACAGACAGCGGAAAGCGACATTGTTTTATACTATGTAAAGTTGATGAATTTTGATGTGATGTTTGATGATTACTATGTGCAACGGTACTTTAAATAATTCAACAGACATCCATTCTCAGAGCACCATAAATGAATTGTAACAAAATATTTTTCCTATTACGACAATTGCCTGAAGTATTATTTTACGTAAACACAGAGATTAAATCATCTAATTTAATAAGCAGAGTCTGTTTTAATAAGCTAAATAACCACACCTGTTCGCCTCCAATCTTATTCTTTGGGCAGCCCGTAAAGTTTCCAATCTCCCTTGCGCTGTTGATATTATTAAAATTAAAAATCAATTCGGGGAATATTAAAGTCATAATAATCTGGGCTGCGTGAAATTAATTTAGATGTTCCGCTTATGAAAGAATCTGCACAGCTTAAGTGCTTTAAAGATTACGCAAATTAAATTGATTGCTGTCCAAGTATGGTAAACTTAACACGACATAGAGAACATTATGTAGAATTCTAAGGGATGCTGAATTTCTCGCAATATTATGTCATAAGTTAACTTAACTTAATTTAACTTGAAGACAACCATAAATAGCTGAATTTTATCGAAGTTCGCGAAGTAGTTTTTCGTAACTAACGTAAAATAATTTTGTAACATTTTGCGTATTTAAGTCCCTCAAATTTGGGGTGATAATATGCTGTCTGTCTAATCTAATCTACTGTCTAAGCCAATATACAGTTTTTCCATAATGCGCTAAGTTTCTTAATTTTCTCATTAAGAGCCGTACTAAAAAGACAAAATCCACAATACACTAAATGTAGCCACTAGCTTTGCCTATTCCTATTAGATATGGGCTTTTCGTAGCATTGTTTAATGAAATAAAAACCACCAATCAAAGTCATTTTATTGATGCTTAGATTATATCATTAGTCAGCTATAATGTGCAATTAAGTTTCACTAAAATGCGGCATTAAATCCATGAAATATTAATAAGTTTTTCCGCAGACTTAGCAAATATGCAATTTACTTGCCTCGCATGTAACATTAGGTATGTTTCTTGGATCGTAAGTGCACTGATAAGTGGGTACGTTGTCCTCCGATTTCTATTTGTATAAATACAATTTTCTCGTGTCTTGCAATCTCCTCGGTAACGTTAGCTTTGCATGTAGCGTTGCGTTTAATAGCATCGCGACGTAAAGTGGCTTCTTTGTGTGTTGTATTTTACGTCACTCGTTTTGAAATTAATCTATTCGACTGGAAATAACATTGCATTACCAGAAATAACACTATACCATGTAAGCATAATAAGCCGTGATAGCCTAGTTGTAAGTTCAGCTTTCCGTTCCGGTCTGAGCTTCGATTCTGGCAACCGTTGTGTGATTTAGTTAATACTTAAAATGAATATGCAAGTTAAATTGTTATTTTTTTATATTCTTTTATCGCTCCGTAGCTCATTGGTCTCCTTCCACAGTGAGAAGGTGTTGGTTGTAGTAATTGTTGTTACGTCGTATTAATTAAGTAGACGGATCACAAATGTTGCGTACGAGTACATCATGCAATCAAATTAGTATCTACGTCATAAATAATATTACTTTACCAGCTTAATAAACTAACGAATAGTATAAATTTGTTAGTACAGTACTAATGATATAAAATGTGTGGCATGGCAATGGCAATCGATCCAACTTTTTTTAACATGTTCTCTAGGATGCCAGTAAGAGTATTTGTTATTTAATGCCATAGTTATATTACATTACCATTATTATTTATTATACAACTTAGCAAACCTAGACATATGCAGTAACAGTGGAGTGAAATAAAATAAATTTATTATAATTGACTTTTCATTTACCTTCCGCAAAGAATACTCGAACGTGTAGTTCTTAATATCAACAATAAGTGTGATGTAACTAAACAGCAATTAATAGTGAGTAGTACATCGCTTCCGACTCGTTAAGTTATTTTATCGCTAAACGAACCGCGCAGTATCAGAAACAGATAAAGTTTATGGCGATGTTTAAATATCCTAATGAAATGTTCCTTAAACTCGCTTCTCTGCGTTTACACCGTCGATAAAATAAATGTGACACTATCGTGTGGAAAGATTTCCAGCAAATATTCAGTGTTCATTAAACCAGTTAAGGACCCTTCCAGTTTCGACAACGATCGTGGGTCTAGCATGGATACCTTAATGGATTGCTGCAAAATGTATACAACAAATATGACGCATTATCATTGCATAAAAGCCCGATAAACGGCTTTTTATGGAGAGCCTGTGGGTGACAGGCTAAGTTGACCTATATGCATTCTGTTATTATACGGAAAAAAAACTTATTGATAAAAGATAGGACAAAACATATGCGAAAACTTAGTCGTCGTGTACGGCGTCGATAACCATTGGGTGAAGTGATCGAAGAACATCTTAACAAGTTTGAGAGGACACTAACCTCAATTACATCTAATAAATTGTATTTTCAGTTTATCAATACGCATTGGTTGCGATAGATACGGGCTTGGATTTCAAACCCTGGTGGGTCGGGTGTTCATATCTTGGCATGCAACTATTGTTTCTTAGAAACAGGTTTGTCTATGGTTATGTCTATGGAATGGTTCTATAATAAACATAACAGCAACAATACCTCAACATTCCAAAAAAAAATACAATTTTATCGACCAAGCCTGGAGTTTACGACCCCAATATTAGATCATGACCGGTTTATAAAGACAGCAGAAACATTAGCTGTTTTTCGTTCCACTGTTTTCATGGCGAGCTTATTGATGTTGCGGTCTGTGAAATTGGAGTTTACACAATGTAGCGTTGTAACAGCATCAAAAAAATATACCGCAAAATTTCCAAGCAGTTAATCTGCGAGAACCACATCAGTTTTACTACATCCATTTCAGTGAAATATAGAGCCAAATGGAACGCCAATAAATATAGACGGTCTTCATCTAGCTACATTAACTCTTTATTTAACCGTCAACTATTTAATACCGATTTTATTAAGAAATATACATACTTTAACTGCAGTTTGGTTTTAATGGTAGATATAGAAGTTTATCCACCAAGTCTGCGTTTCTCTTATCGGTCACATCATTAATTACTTCTATGTTTCATTCATATTATTGTGTCTGTGCTCTAAGAGAGAATCTCAGCTTCTTAATCGAGAAGGATTTAGCGATTGTATCCTCCGAAAACTTGAAGAAAGAGCTCTAGGTTTTTACTGATATCAGAACGTTAAAAGATTTTAGCGGTCACAAGAATACCCTGCAGCTTTTTGTTTCGAGATATATTTAATTATTTTCTTAATGTAGTAAACTATCATAAGGTTCTATGGAAATGTTTTGAGTTCTCTGTACGCAAACAAAACATTCACGACGAATCAAATTTATGAATCTCATATTTTAGCTGTAACGAAATTCCATTGTGGTAAACCTTCGTAAAATACCATGAGAGGAATTGGAAACAAATTGCACAACTCTCCGACTCGTCCAGTAAAAAGTCACAAAAGCGAGCAAAATCAATTGGCACTTTGAAGCGTTACGCTTGTGACAATATTTCGAATTGTCGTGTATGCAACAACATTTTCGTCTTTACACAAGTTTGTAATTACGACATGAGTTACATATTTATTTCTTGACGATTAAATAAATTTGTGACCAAAATAGGCGATGAACTTAACACAATTAGAATATGGTTCATTAAATTTACCTATAGTTAGTTAAGTCGGTTTATTTTGGGAAAATCTGCACAAATATTTTTAAACTTTGACGGGTACATCAAGCAATCATTTGCATAGCTTACCATGAGGTGAGATAAACTCTAGGGCGATTTGGAAACTTTGGTTTGCAAACCAATCCGGAGCAGTGTGATTGGGTTCCAGTAGCAGATCTGTTCCGGTTACTATGATAATTTAATTCCTAGTTGCAGCCACGGATTTTATTGTTTACAAAGTTGAATTTGAAGTCGTTGGAATTGTTGATGTATAGTATTATTATTAACATTATACCATCCCGCCAGGCCCCTAACGGGGTATGCAGAAAGCACCGAGTGCCAAATATCTCTGTCCTTACAAACCTGACGTGTTTTTTTTGTTAACGTATAGTAAATAAAACAAAAACTAAGCGACGAGGTTAACATAGACTTGGCAATATAACATATGTACATAACATTGTAGAAAAAAAATCCAAATTAAAATACCATATAATTCTATCTCCATCTTTCAATACTTGGTCGTAAATCTTTTCAGCGGCAAGGAAATCGTTCTAAGAACTTTAAACTTGAAGTTCTTTAAGAGCTTTAAAGCTCAGATTGTTGTCAACCGCAGAAAGAAATTCGTTATCGTCATAGAGCGCTCAATTGTGCTACTCTTTATTGCTGTGATTTACGACTCTTATCGTACTTCGTTCGCAGATATTGAGACTAACAAAGTGCTATCCTTTAATCCATTACTCGGCCGCTGGCGTTTCAATTTGCCGTTTATGGGACAACATAATCAAACTGAATATTTGATTGGGAATTAGATTGTCTTGGATTAATCGCGGCATGATTGAATGGAATTTATAATGCATTAAATTGCATGTTAATGTTATTCACGTACACGGTGCCAAGACAAAGCTGTGAATGCTGGAGCGTCTGACGGGGCTGAGGGTGAGCGCACAATAGCTTGTAATGAAATTTGCCGTGGAAAGCGGCATTGGACGCATGTCCCTGCACTAGCTACGCAAATTGTCGCCTATAAATTACAAGCCTAAAGGTCTCAAACAGAAGCCTATTTTAGCTTCCGAATAACCATAAAATAGGTTCGTTATAGATTATTTTAAACCGTTTTATATACATACGTACTTACATATATTGTAGTACATCCATGTAGTAAAAACAATTTTAGTGTATGGCAACCCAATGTTTTTCCTGACTATATACTATATTACACACGAATTTATCTCTTGTTTTTGTTTATATATATTTAAAATATTTATTTTTTATACCTACCTAAGTACAAAATTATACATGTTTGTTTCTGTAAAATTTCCTGTGTACTAAAATGTTAAATAAAATCTTAACGTTCATGTTGTTTTTTTTCCATAAATCATACAATTTTGTACACATGTCAACTAGTCAATGTAATGCTAAATATTATTGATCTGAATATATTCGTACGTAAGTTTTTAAATGGCTTGGATTATCTCGTTAAAAGCTTTTAAATGCGAGCGTCGGTAGCTTCCCCAGTCGACACCCTACAGAAAGAGAGCCCCGCTTTGCAATATAAATTTTCATTATAAAACAACTACCGTCAACGGGCTTTTATGTTCATGATATAACAACTAGCTTTTCTATTCCAATAAAGCAACAACAAGAAATCGACAAACTAGCAAACTACTGGTAAGTGATTAGTGTCGCTAAAGAACGTTTGGAAAACTGGCGAACTCACCAATACTTTGCAGTTATAAAGAATTCATACAGATATTTGTTCAAGGCGGTTTATATCCTAGTGCATAAACACATAAGTGCAGAACAAAGTCGATGTTGCGAAGTTGAAGGAATGGGAATATTAAATGATAATGATTATGGAAATACAAAGAAAACTACCGTTTTGCGAGATTAGTACTCAAAACCTCAAAATGGTACCGTGACTGCTGCTTGCTCGTTCACTACTCTCATAAGGTAAAAAAAAAAAAAAATGCTTTATATGCATAAATATTTCATTTAAACCTCGTAATAAGTAAATAATATTACGCAACGTTACTTTTTAGTTTGATAATCATCAACTTTCATATATTGTTCCGAAATACACAGTTTGTGAAATATGTTACCTCTACGAACTCGAACGAATCTCATGAAACAAAGGTTCATTAACGCTGGCACGAATTACTGAAAAGGCAGCAAATTTTTCATGTACAATTCAATGAATTGTGGTTTAAAGGATTTATTTAAATTGTAACTCTGAGGCGAGCGACTCCATGAGACCACATTCAAGCGATGCACCGCAAGTGTTCGACATACCAAGACCAGTAAAAAACGAATTCACCTACTCGGTAATATAAGATGTAAGCCTCGGAAGTCTTCAATAAAAATTTGATATACATAGCTGTGCAATATAGTAGGTACTAAGCTTGCATATATCTTTTGTATTTAATTTTTAAACGCATTTTATGACTATTTTAACTCACATAATTAAAGTTGACTATAACATCCGAAATTTGTACATCATTAATGGTCAAATATGTAACTATTGATCTAAATAATTTTTAAATTTTTTATATGTAGGTACCCATATTTATACCAATAAATGTTTTGGTAAGTCAACAGAATTTAAGCTTACTTGAATGACGTAGTCTGAATTGCATTTGAGATTGTGACATATGTCGAATAGACAGTTTGAGTTCTGTTCCGATGTCCGCGACTGTGCCGATCCAAGACTATTCCGAACATATTGTTGAATGGAGTCAATACTGCATCCAATGTTTGGACGACCCCGTTACGATTGTGCATTCCTTTTGTGATTCGAACAAGGCCTATCCGTTCTCTTATATGATACTAAAAACGGAAATTTAGCGGAAAATAAATTGAAAAATTTTAACATATCTTCTACAAAATGATGAAACTAAAACTAAACTATATGAAATATCGGGAAAAATCAAGAGTTTTAAGTCTATCTTTTAACTTAAACTTTCGCTAGTAACAAAATACATCGCTCAAATATTAAATTTAGTCATATGAAAGTTATGTACACACAAAGTTAGGTAAAAATACTCTTTCCATACAATTCAATTTTATTCAAGTGTATAATGTTGTTAGTCTATGACAAACGAGCGACCTGTCAGGGTTATCCATAGTCCATAGACAACCTCGATAATCCGATCGTAAGATAGATAAGTCGCCATAGACTATAGAAGTGTCGTATAAAATTTCTCTTATAAAGTGTTAATGAAGCTACGTTGTTTCCAGCGAGTTCCACGGGGCGAAGTTGGATGAGTGAGAGCGCAGCTCAATTAAAGTTCATCAGCTCTCTCTTGGCTTAATGTGCGCCTTATTACAAGCCAGCATTCCTCGCACATTTCTACTTACTTTACTTTCGGCAAAGTACAAAGAACACGCTTGTACTACTTAATTAGTTTGAACAGTAAATATTATGTGCGCAAGCTTCAGCCCCCACCTGACTCGGCTATCATAATTAGTAAGTCAGAGAACCATTTCCCAAATTCATATGAACGGCGAACATAAATAAAGGGTCATAAGTTCGTAATATTACCAAGAGGAAGTATAGAAACAAATTTCATATAATGCACATAATTTATTAGCGATGCTTAACTGTATTCCTAGAAACAATGATCTGACAGTATAATTAGTTTAAATTTTTCTTTCGTATCCCACACAGCCAACCAAGCGTGCTTTCACTGCTAATGAATACATATTCTGCGCACTCAACACACAAAGAACGTAGAGAACGTTTATATTTCCTTTCCATTCCGATTTTTGCAAAAAGAAACCAGCGCTTTTAATGAACGCGACATTCAGGCTTTCAGGTTACACGAAATTATCATACTTATTGGATTCAATTGGTTAATTGATCTACTACAAGTAGATACACGAAGCATACATCATAGACATTCGGCGGAGACTTTCCATTTGATTTAAAAAGCACTTTAAGTCCTCTACAACATCGAATTGAATTTGCAGAAATATATATCGACTCACTGATAATTCGTTCTTTAGCCCTACCGCAGTATAACGCAATGTCCTATAAAATTTCCGAAAGCAGTAGGCGTCGGTAAAAGTGTCAATAAAGTTGATGATCGAGGAACCGAAGCGAGGTCGCAGACTTCGTGTGGGCGGTCTGTGGCCCACTATACAGTACTTCAAATGTAGTACAACACGTGCATAGGTATGTAGTATACCTAAACATTACTACCGACCATATACTTACCAATAAAATGAAGTTACTTCAAATTCAGTATTTTGACGGCTTATTACAGGTGACACAATGGAATGCCCCGAATAACTCTAATATGTTCTTAGAGATAGTCAATCGATAGATATAGAGGTACACGTCATCTAGCAGAGACTCATCTATGCCAACTGCCAATATGTCTAGCGTGCTTGCTGGGGGGTGATACTGCCAATGAAAATTTCCTTTTAATAATAAACATTGATTGCGTTATCAACCACGACAAAATACTTACATTTTAAAATCCAAATTTATTTACGTCATAATAGGATTAATTTTTTTTTTTCAAATGAAATAAGAATAGACAAAAAGAGTTAGTATTTACAAATAGATACGAATAATTATCTCAAAGATACAAATGGGTGCAAGTAACTGTATAATGTTAAGATTTCTACAGGGTTTCGAAGGAAGAGGCTCACTCATGTAAATTGGTACGGCAAAAGCGAGCTAAATTTAGGTGACACGATCCAATAAACCGTTTATTATGGGTTTTTATTGCACGATGAAGACTCCCGATTTATTGTAGGTATTTCATAAAATAAATAAGTAGCAATGTTTTATTTTCTTTATTATATGTAGTGAGAACAGCTCTTTCTTTATGTATCCTCTAAAAATTATAGTGAGAAGTGACTTGTGAGCGACGCTTGTTGCTCAGACGTTGATTTTTAATTTCAATAAAAATAATATTGGCATAATATTATTATATTTAGCGATGTGTTCTATCTCATACCAGCTCTGTACATAGCTGTGTGAAATATGTATATTTATGAAAGAAAAAGACTCAGGATTTTCTAGGCAAAGTTAATTATGGATTACAGTGGGTAAGTAAAAACATTAAATTTTTCATATTTACGAGTATGTTATTTATCACTAGCCCGTTGGTCCGGTGATCCGGCTAACCTACCTGCTGACTTCAGGGTCGCCGGTTCGATTTGTATCAAGGACCAATATTGTGATGAGCGTAAGTATTTGTTCTGTGTCAGGGTGTAAAATTATCAATATGTATTTTGAACCGTATACAGAAATTTATATTGTTGTTATCTATTGTTATTTGATCTTCCTTATTGGGTTCAGCTATTGTGACTAGTTCGAATGTCTGCTAATATCAAGGGGCAACATGTAAACATATAATATTTGCAGTCATCGCGATGCATAAACACGGTATCGTGGCATGATTGATGGCGGAGCAGTGATTGATATATGCCTCTCGCCATCGGCTACCGCACGAGATGATGGGTATCAATCACGCGGTAGAAAAGGAAAACAATATCATTGCAATTAATAAAGGGCCATTTATTTAAGTCTATACGTAGTGTTACGGATGTTATGGCAATCGTACCCAAAATTGCCTTGTGATATACTCAAACCAAAAACGACCACTTATAATTTATTATTATTTTCATGTTTAAAACAATTTAGTTGACAATTGTTTCTAAATGTGAGGTAAGTATAGAACATTTTTGAATTTTGTTGAAGGGATCCATTCTATTGCTCAAAAGATGTCCCGAGAGAGGGATAGATATATATTCATCGAGTTTTCATTCATTCATATTCATATTAAAAAAGTAATACGCAAAAACGACGTAAAACATAGAAGTGTGGGAATATCTGTTTATATGAATTCCATTAGCTTAACACGTTAACAACATACGAATTTTGCAGCAAATACAGTTTCTGGCAGTTAGTAATCCTGAAAGTGGGTAGAATCCGTGAAACGCCTGAAACAATAAAACAAGTAGCAGCAATGTCCAGTTTCGCTTCATGGGTGCAATAACTGGATTCACAGATGGTTTTTTTGGGTTCTATACGCGATCTGCGATGAAAGCAAATCCAAAAACTTACGAAATATTTTAGCTTTTAAGTTTATTTTTCTTCTTATAAAGAGTATAAGAATGTTGTAAGAATTTTTTTTTGTGTTAGACAATTATATGCCTATCCACTTTGAATTGATAATCAAAACATTTAACCGTGGAATTACTTTTTACTTAATTACTTTACGTACTTACTTTGTATGCCTTATATTTTTATTAATAAACCGTTGCAAACAATTATACTGAATTATCTGATAACAATAAATTTATGTATAATTAACGAAAATGCCATTACAACAGTTTGTAACTGTAAGAGCCGATAAAATAAGCCGAATAGTTCACTGGGTTATCTGTAGCTAAGGCACTATTTATAGCAGCAATGGAAATGCAAATCAGGCCCGTTTTAGCGCAGGAGAGATTTATCATCGCAACTAAATTAACACCCATTGTGAACTATTAGCTTTGCGTGTTTAACGGGTTCGAGACCCGGAAATGGCATTTGTTGTTAACCCAGGGCCAAACGTGAATGTTTAACTTCATATATAGAATGTACAGCGGCACGCAAAGTTTAATTATATACCTATGATGGCGTATTTAATGGATTCAGAACATTTATTGCGGTTGTTGGAAATAAACAACGTTGCGAATGTTTCATAGTGAATATGGTAAGATTTAAATGGCATTTACCCGCGCAATTATATTATCTTGATGTGCATTGTTACTACAAGTTTACATCAAGTTTCCATTGTTTCTCTTGGCGACAGAGCGTTCGAGCTGAAACGACTTGTTTTCATCCTAAGACGACTCCCAGAACCCATAAAAAAATGGTAAATTATTAAGCGCCACATTTTGTCCTTCTTTCATTCTACATATATTATAATATCTACTCCCCTTGAACACATAAAATATACGATTAATCACATTTAAATTGCAAAATTACAATTTTCAAGCACACACTATCGAGGTTGATGGTCATTAGCGGTTTAATTATCCTTGATGTTTGCGTGTCAGATTGTCCGTAATTTATATGTACCCTGGCAACACTGATGGTGGATAGGGATGGTTCCTATTAGAATTGCTAAACAACGTGCCCCTTGCGATAATCTACTCAGACACTTTACGTTCATCACTGCTATCGATGTACAGGTCGGTTCAAATGGGCTTTACTCACGGTAGAAAAGGTCGACTTTCATACAATCCCTGAGTTTACTGTGACAACAATACACTAGTAACGAGGATATCTATTGAAAATAGTAATTGCCGTATATTTTATACCTACATGTTGATACGCCTCTAAAAATAGTAAACGGTTGGTTAACTAACAGGGAAGTGTGATAATGGAACGTTTTGGTATCCTTGACAATCTACTGTCAAAGTCAAGGCGTCAAATACTTGCAGAGAGAGAATTTCTACGAAAAATAATATAAATGTTCGAGAAAAAATTACAAGGAAATTAGAACTTAACCTACCTATCTTCGGCAAAAATTTTGTCATAGAAATTATCGAGCTTAATGTGTAAGATACTTTTGATTGCAAAAAAGGTTCCATTTGTATAGAAAGAAAGAAAAACTTATTTTGATGCCTCAATCTAGCCATAATAATAACATCAAGCTGGCAATATGTGTTTGTAAATAATAAAGTCCAAAGTGAAACTACGAAATATAAAAACAATCAGCGAAACGGGAACATTACCACTAGTTGGCGAAAGGGTACTTACACCTTAGTAAGATTGAAATCACTTTGGGATTTATAAAAATATTGCGTTACGGATTGGGTCTAGAAATATTTTACTATCTTAGCACACAATCTTCAAACTACTACAAAGTTTTGTCCAGAAATTTTTAAAATTTTATTATATTAGAAAAACTAATAACATCTCGATAAAGCAGAAGCAACAACTCTCTAGATAATGTCGTTACTATTGATTTCATTAACAAAATAAACGACATTTATTAAACAAAATATATGCATGGTATAAGATTTTAAAATAAATGTATTGGCTATTCAACCGGCTGAAGTGACATGAAAACAATATCTCAAGTTCGTGTGTCATGATTGATGAAATAAAAATAGGCATTCGAAAAATGTTACCACAGTGGGTTGGTCAACAATTTGAGGACATATCGAATGGCCCGCATTCAATTAGGGCTAAGGCTAAGTCGATCCAGATAACGACCGGCTCAATCAGTGTCACAGGTTAACTTTTAAGCTATAAATCACAGCGCGCCAGTTAAAAGCACAATACGTGTACGTCGAAGAGCCTCGGTTCAACTAAGATATATTGCAACAAAAGTTTAATGTACAGCTAAGTAGGCAGATCCATTAAACTTTCACTCGTAAAGTTACACCATCTTTTAATGTCAAACTTTAATTGGGTACCGTGAAATATGAGAAATGGTATTTATGATATACTTATAAAACTCGTAATGATAATATTCATAAGCAAGTATTCGAGTGGAAATTGCAATAAGAGATTTTCTGAATTAATTCTGTTTTGTTGACAAAATCATGAGATTTCTTCTCTGTTGAAGCTGCTATTTTATTCATTTGTATTTTATAATACTGTGAATGATTTGCAGAGGGCATATTACATATAATATAGGCTTATTTTGACATGTAAATTTAACATTATTTAGAAAATGTATATGTATATACTATTTATATACATATTTAGATATACTAAATTTATAGTAAAATAAGATAAGATCTCTTTAGGAGATAAGCAGCACATAAGTACAAAATTTTATGTTTGGTTATGTATAATTTCCAGTGTACTAAAATTGTTAAATAAATAAATACTTAATAATAAGAAATCATACTTTCGAATATTATCATAATCATAAAATTTTTAAAAGTAGTTAAGCGCAGAATGCATTTCTATACCGTTAGAAAAACCCTACAAAATATTACATCATGGAACTTCATTACTAGTTAAATAAAATTTTAATTTAAACGTTGATTACAGTTGCGATATTTAAAGTCAGGAAACGGTAGCTGGTTCGAACTAAGCATTATTAGTTCTTCACTTTAGTAAGGACTAGCAACTCGCGCGGTTTAACTCGCGACGAATAAAATATCCCGAAATAATTTTGAAAGTACCGCATGTATCCGTGAAAGTCCCATCAAAATAGCTTTAGACATTCTCAAGATTACGTCGAACAAATCAACAGATAAATTTTGAAGTGTTGTTCGGGTACCGGTAACATGTATGTACTTATGGACGTAGGAAATAGCATTTGTTTTGAAAGCACAGACAGAAATGGTGGTCCGCGTGGAGTAGTCACTGGGCAACATTTTCATTTTCTAGGATACTTTTGTTGCCATCTTATGGCAATTTTTTTACACCTTGGCTTACATTACTGTTATTTTAGTAAGGATCCTTATTTTTTACTGTAATTAATATAGCTTATATTGATCTGTGATAATGTAGCATTCAAATGGTGTAAGAATTTTTGAAATCGGTCCAGTAGTTTTTGAGACTATTCGTTACATACGCACTTACAAATCTTTCCTCTTTATAATATTAGTAATAGTAATATAGATTATAATAAAGACTGCATGAAAAATCTAAATTTCATTATTAAAACAATAAAAACGTGCTTTTAATTTCGTCAATGCTAGCGTAATAACTGGAAATTACGTCATCAGTCTTTTGATTTCATAATTTGTCGGTTTGATTGATTTATAACTGTGATCAAATGAAATAATTATGAACAACTGTTGCACAACAATTCGGCGGAAATAATAAATGTTGAGTTCCGTTCATTATAAAACACAATGGAATTTAAAACCGTCACATAATGCTGTAAATAACTATAAGTGAAATGAGCTTATGAATTTTCACTCAAAACATTAATTACTATAAAATTACATACTAACTAATCAGGTGGCCAATTCGCATCATACGTAGAATGTACCTGCAACAAAACACAAATATATAATAACGTAATACAAAAGAAAATATGTAATACAAAAGATAAAAGTTGCTAGCTGTTCGATATTTAAGTAAAGAGGATTTTAAAAGCACGGATTGTACTGCAAATATTAAGGTAGTCGTAGGCGAGAGAGCACAGCCAGCGCACTGCTACGAACCCATATTGCTACGAAAACAGAAGCCGTAGCAATGCAATATACGAGTATAGGTATCTATGTATTAATTTCACACCAGTAAGCATCATATTTTATTTCCTATTATAAATATACATGTTATAAACCAATTGCTAAGTTGCAATATCATTTTATTACTACTGAATATTTTTTTATGTATAGTATACGTATGTAAGTATATTATGTGTTATTTGATATAATTACATTGAAACTTGAGCAAACATTATTAAATTAACAAGCACACTATTAATGTAATGAAGATTTCTAATTGCGTTTCCTGCAAACTGATCTTAAAAGTACTGGGTAACAAGGCAGGAAATTGGATTGCGGGGACGGCCTCGGGACAATGGCTCGGTAAACAATGAGTGTGGGAGATGCAGTCTTTTAATAAGGCGATTTCAATGTTCTAATTTTTTATTTTAATTGATCTTGCCGTTTTTAATTGCTTTTCTCATTTTAATTGGTTTTCCGTTTTTATTTGGTAGTCTAATGAAATCACGCCTGACTTAAGAGCATATTCATTATACGCAGAGAAAATATTCATTGTATATTTGACTGGTAAAAAATTAAGGGAGTAAGAATAAGATTTCATTTGGTACTGTTTTCACTTTTATAGTTATACCATCAAATTATAAGAACTCAGCGTTAAACTTAACGTAAACTTGATAATTAATACAATATGATTTTTTTCAAATAACAATAATTACCAAAATCTATCAGTCTGTTTCTGCTCGTTTTATTTTTATCAATTACGTCCGTTTTATACTTATAACGAACAAAAATAGCTTTGAAAGTTTGATGCAAGTCATTTTCAAACCAGAAAGGTTAACGTGGAGATTAATACTAAAACCCAAACACAACATCTCACTATGAGCGCGATAGTGGGTTATCGATTATCCCGGTTATCTTAGTCTGAAATGATACAAGATTATGTTAATACACACGAACATTAGAATTCCGTTCATTAGGTATTGTATGTAGTTTCTGAAGTCTGTGAACATGAGAGAATTTATTAAAAATAGCAATATACAAAAGGTAGATAGATAAAGTCAAATTATATAATAACGGATCGAGTTACTCCTAATATTATTATTTTGATTGTGAATCAGATTATGACGAATTTTTAATCACCAAAATCTCATCGACGACTGCTAAGCGCTTGTATAAATGGGTCAATACTATGCAAAATATTACTCAGCCGATTCATTCTCGTCGATAAATTTCGAATCATGATGGAGTAGTCCTACATGAGCTAGATTTAATGGCCGATGTATTGTTGTTATTCCCTAGGACAAAGGTGAATTATTTAGTAACAGTAAAAAAAATAAAAAGTAAATTGTAAATATTTTTTCACCTTCTAAACATTAACGCGTATTGTAGCCACAAAGCTCGAGCTAATTTAAATTATATGAAAACCAAAAGGAGTGAAAATAAATTACACTAAAATCCAAACAAAACGTCCCCGGCGTTAGCGAGGTGGCAATCGATCATCCGGGACGTTTTGCGATGAATAGCGGGCGATAGCGATCCCGATAAACCCGCTCCCACGGCGCAGGAACATTATTCTATTACCGCTCATAGCCTCCCGACCAGGCTAGCTCCAATTACTGAAGAAATTAATCTTTTGATTTACGACGAAGCGCTTAAGTGCTATTTGCTGCTCGATTGCAGTAGTAGAATGAGATCTTCACGGATATAAATTGTGCAAAGACGACGCAGAGTCCGGGCCATGATTAACATGATTCTGATTTTATGAGTAACATATTTAAATCCACTTTATAACTGACATTTCAGCGCTCGTTACTCTCATGGAGTTGAGGCTGCAAAAAGTTATTATATATCCAATACTTTGCGCTGTATTAGCGCAATCCTTTTCGTTAAATTGTGAGAAAATCCCGTACAGGAATACAATTGCACAATTCCTTGTCTCCGTTACCCATGCGGGAAATGAAAATGTGATTTTACGAATATGTGTACATTGTAGAGACAATGCACGACAACTGTTGCGTACTAAGCACTGCAGTGGTTGCATGCTCGTGGTAATTCGACGGAACTCAAGTACGTATTCAATCCCGATAATCATCCGCGTGCACGACACGGATTCCTTGTACGCATTCTTGTCGTTCTATCTGCATAATTCATCGCGAAAAACAACAGCTATGGCTCCTGTCAGATTGAAATGGAATTTTTAGAGTATATCATTTGTTTACTTTCTTGTATAAGCTACAGGTGAATTAATAACTAAATTATATCTATAGCATTGCTAATTGCAGAACAGAACGATTTCATGCAAGAAAACAGTGTTCTTCATTCTAAGTTTTAAAAAATGTGCAATGAAAAGATGTTAGGTATATTTATGAAGGAAATTACCTAAAGTAATACTCTTTGGGAAAAACTTAAGCTTTAGGGGGAAAGATATGTTCGGAAAGAAAAGTGCTCTGACTAATCCAGAAGCGAGGTGCGGTTGGGGTTAAATCACGTCACCTGGACATGTAAATGCACTCAACTTCGCCGTTTTGAAACAGATTACCGTTCATGTATACTATTTGTTTTCTATTCTACAGAATTAATAGCTATTTGCTAGCGCGCTGCGATTTGTCAAGTCAATTAACTTGCCTTGATTTATATGACAACCGTCAATTGCCTCGAATAAGAAACTATTGCTTTTTAATGACGTATACGAATGTTTACGAAATTGTTAGTATTGTAGTGGTTGATTGCATAATAATGCACTCATGGAATAACATTTTAACAATTGTATATTTTACTGCCTCGATAGTCGTGCGGTTGCTAGCGCGACTGCTGATCGGGAGGTCCTGGGTTCAAATCCCGGGTTGGGTACTGCTGGATTTTTC
>DWUN01001399.1:0-16783 GCA_018249975.1 Passova gellias | reverse complement strand
GCTTATTCCGTGGATATTGCTTAAATTTACTGCTATATAGGAAACTAAACTTTAAATTGGATGCCAAATAAAAAATGAGTTACATTTTCATTAGTATTATTTTAATTGTACATTAAAAAACTACTAAATGCATGTTTGGAAAAGGCAATAGAATTTTATATATATGTTCCATAAATGTAGACGAAATAAAAATGTATTTATTTCTTTATTATTCCTTTATTTTTCATACAATGTGAGGACAAAATACCTATTGGCGTTATCTACCAATCAGACCTTCACATAGTTTAATATTTGCAAATAGCATGAAAACCAAACAAATCTACGAACTATACTATACCTTTCAGTTTAAATCGATTGCATATATCTGTAATAACATTGCATATCTTGTATAAAAAATTTGGTACATTTTTATGCTTACCATAAATAACTCATATTCATCGTCAAGCCCACTTGTATTTTTGTTTATAGACTTATCAACAGGTTCTGGTTTATGAGAGCTTGTAGGGTAAGCATGTAAGCTTTCTTGTGTGAGACTAATGAGTTCTTTCAGCTCAGCTTGCAGGGTTAGCAGTGATTCTCGTTCATTGTTATCTTTTGTGCATTGCAGTGACTGATTAACCATCTCTAGCTATAATGTATGTAACAATTTAGTTTTACTGATAGTCAGTATTACAACACTAAAATTTTCAAGAAACCATTCCAATGGCTACAATTAAATTACTATAAATCATACCTGATCATTGTATTGGAATAATGAAGATTGTAAATCTTCCATGATGTTATTTTAAATCTTAGTATATGTTTAGCACAAATTAAATTTAAGAATTATTAATAGAACAATATTCAATGAAAACATACGAAAGCGAAAAAATATCATCAATCATCACATTCATTACAAACTATGTAATAAATAATACAATAATAATACGGCATCTACGATCTACGACACTACCACCATCGACCACCATGACATTATCTTATTTATTACCACTTATCTATGCATTATCGCATAAGAAAATGAATCGAAATAATGACATTTTTATTATTGCCATTCTAAAAAAAAGTGACACTCACGGTACGTCTAATACTTTTAATGAAATAGTAGACTTTAGATTTCGTTATTTCAGCTACACATGATTTACAGCAAAGAACACATAGGATTTAGGTAGATTTGGATTTGGCCCATCATCATCAATTATCATTAGACAATGGATATGATCCTAAACTCGCCAAATTTGTAGTAGGTGACTTTTACAATAACCTTACCCGTTGCTTTCATCCGTTAGTATATCGCTCATTTGGTGCAACAGTGACATAACTGCAAAAAAATGCAAAACTGACTTCGGTTAGATATGGATTGGGTATTGAAAAAGATATGCGCCTATTTTCATGCCGAAATTTTAAACTAAATAGTTAATTAATTAAAAAAATAGTTAATAATTCATTAGCTGTAAGAATAGGTAATAATCTTCATTTGTTTTCCTAAAAAATCTAAACAATATCGCGTAGTGTAAAATTAACATATCTGCAGTTGTGTCATCGTCGCTCCGAATGAGCGTTATGCGGAAATAAAGCATTTCCTTTCAATTTCAACTCCAATTTCAAACATGACATGAATAACGAACGGCAATAACGGCAATAGTCACCGGCGACGCTGGTGCTGTCGGTGAGCTGCGTGGCGGTCAGCGCCAGGTGGATGACGTCCGCGTGCTGCTTGAACGCCGCGTAGTCCCTGTCCGCCTCGCCCTCCGCCGCGTCGCTGAAGATCTCGTGCCCTGCGGGCGGCGGCGCGACGTATGAATGCGACTGCAGCTAAACGAACGGAGCGCGCCGACGTACAGACGGGGTACCTTTCAACATGAGCTCGTTGAGCTGCGCGATGAGCTCTTCTCGCATTCGCTTCGGGTCGTAGTTGATGGAGATGACGTCAGGCGGGAAGTGTATGTCGTACGTCGATATCTTGCTGTACCTGCGGACAGGGTTCGTCCGGTCTAGTGTTAGGACGACAGGAATTTTCCCGACATGTCAGCAATTTTGATTATCTGCGTACAGTTTATTGTCATTTAATGTTTTTTTTTTTTTTTTTTTCAACCGTTTTTGTTAGTCCACTGCTGGACCGGGTCTCCTCTCATAGTGAGAGGGATTTAGGCCATAGTCTACCACGCTGGCCGAGTGCGGATTGGTAGACTTCACACGCCTCAGGAAATATTATATAATTTATAATATCTCTAAAGTGTGCGGGTTTCCTCGCGATGTTTTCCTTCACCGTTATAGCGAGTGATATTTAAATGTAACTTATAAAACGCACGTAATAAATCAGAGGTGCGTGCCAGGATCGAACCTAGACCCCCGGAGTGGGATTCTAAATTCAAACCACTAGGCTATCATTGCTTTTTAAGAAACTGTTCATTTAATATATTTCAATTGTTTCCTTACCCTTTTTATTTATCGGAAAATAAAAGACCAAATTTGGCATACCTCAAGGCTTCATACTTGGACCACTATTCTTCTACATTTATATGTTATGGATTAATTAAATGGATTGTAGTTAAGAGAATTAAATTTTCCTTAAAAATATGCAGTTCGAATTCGGTGTATTATTTTTTATTTCCAATCAAAATTAATTGCGAACTAACAAAGGTTGAAGGTTGAATGTATAGAATTTCATTTTATTCTATTGTGCGTTAGGTATCTTGACTCAACTGGACCCACAACAAAACCATAAAGGGTCTGCATATACCTTAAAATATTCATCGTTATTGCATGTCAATTATCGATATCGTTGCAATACCATCCGTAACAAGATATCTGTTCGGCCTCGCAGTCCGTTAAAATCCCTTTGTAATGCCGCGCGGTACTCCATATACTGGATGCACTAGAGAAGACTAGATAGGGCGTGGATAAGCTTTGTATAGACATAAAGATGACCAATTTGGGGGGTAAAAGGACGCTTACTTCAAATGTAGGAGCTGAACAAATATTGTACACTAAAACATTGTGTCAATGTACGAGTATAATGTTTCTGAGCTGAGTGAAGTCTGTCTAAGTTAAACTAAGGCTAAACTTGAAGTCTGAACTTAGACTAAGACTCCCACACTATCAGAGGAGATCTGGGAGATCTGTGTCCAGCAATGGACTAATACAAATTAGAGACTGTTGACTGAAGGATCTGCACGTGGTCGCCGTTGTAGACTAGTCTTAAGCTTTTTTATTATTATGGGAAATTATTTATTATGTGAAGACAGTGTGTTCAATACAAGTTCCAAAAATGCATTGAATAATAAATATCTATCCCAATTCAAAACAGGGTGCAATTGGCTGAATTGTGTCGTCAAGTTTAGCTTCAAATGGCTTCCTTGGTATTAAAATATGCGGTTTTTCCACCTCTATGTGTGAACATCATAATGATATCTAGGTCATATTAAAGTCGTCAACAATAATTTCGACGTATTTCTATTGAACGCGCCGCTCCTAAATAACAGTTAATAGGGAACAGGGCATATTTAAATTGCGTTTCTTTATTTTAAATCTGCGTTTCATTGATTTTGACAGACAATCTCACGGCTGTACTTCTCAGTGTCGGTGAATTATCGACAGCAAGATCTAGAGTAATCTAGACGTTCTAAAGACAACAGCGATATCGTTCTCGCTATAGATATGAAGTAAGTACATCGTAATGCACGCACAACAATTAAATTATCATAGCGAGTCACCACGCGACCGTGAGTTATGGTCCGCAGGGTGATATGGCGTCATGTGAAAATGTCATAAGTATTGAATATTTAATTTAAAAATAAATTTTTCCCAGTTTGTGTATTGTTTTTGATTGGAACACAATCTTCATATCGCTTGATTCACGCAATTGAAGAGCGACATGATGTAGGTATACATTTCTCCGTTCCTGTAATGGTATCTGATTGTGACTTGTTCTGGCGTTTTATTCATTTGCGGGAAAAGGCGCGAAAGTTTAAGGAAGCACAATAAAATAGGCATAACAGAGATCTTGTAAAATACTTGTTATATTAATAAAGGCCTACCGGAGGGTTTATATTATATATATTCGTATATACATTTTGATAAACTTCAAAACAGATCTAATGCTATGTGTTGCAAAATGCGCGGTGATAAAAAAATATAATTAGCCTTTTAAGAGTACATTAAAGTAAGATAGCCAGAAATACCATAGGCTAAAATATGATTTATTTATTCATTTATTCTCCATTGTCTGTAACAATCGGCAGCCTGAATACATTTTTTTTAAATTTATCAACGCAGTCACCGTCATCAGTCAGATAATTTTATTTTGATAAAAACCTCTAAAACGAAACCGTGTGAAGCTTTCCGTCGTATAGCCGTGTGAGCGTGTGTGCGTAAGTTAAGAGTACATTTAAACGCAGACCATATATTTTTCAGTTAGTCAAGTTTGGCAGCCTGCTTCCGCGCTGGGTGGCTAACGTCAATTACGAGAGTTATAGCAAGGACAGATCGTGAGCCGCGCGGATGTCGTCCGAGGAATGCATGTAAGGTGCCCGCGGATCGAAGCCAGGAAATACTGCCGCGGACGTAGCGAGCAGACTGAATTCTTTTTTGTTCAACGCTAACAATTTATGGTTGAATTCGTATGTGGCCAGTTACAGTCTGAAAATCCAGGATGCCACGACATTTGCGTACAGGCATGGATGCTGTATGATGTTTAATATATATATATATTATTTTATATTATTACAAATAGCACCGATTTGATTTTTTTTTATTTTCCGATTCGATCTGTGTGTGTTATTATAAATAAATAAAAAAAATCTGAACATGGATTTTTTGCCTAATTCCTAGTCAAAAATAATGGTGAATTTATATACTATATTACATGTTTGATTATTTATGTTTGCAACACTACCGTTTATAGGGCCACGTGGTTAAATGCAAGAGAACTCTCAGTGTTGCCACATTACACTTCAATATCGACGTTTAACAGTTTTTCTGTCATCAACAAACAATGTCCAGATGCACGTGAGTTGTTAGGAAATTCCTTAGTCGCTAAGCAAGTTAGACATCTTAACATACGAGTGTAAGAAAAAAATCACGATCAAAACTAGCGTGCAAAACATTTACAAAAGACGCGAAGAACAGACATTATTAAATGTTGATTTTAAATATATATATCAGTTAACTTTGGTGTACTATTAGTTAAGTAATAACAAATCTTAGTATCATTTTAATTCCATTTCTCAAATTTGTACGCCGTAAAAGGCAAAATATGGATTGAAGTAATAATCCTGTAAAATCTTTATACATACATAACATGACGCCACGTCCCGAACGGGGTAAACAGAAAGCTCCGAGTGCCAAATAGCTCTGTCCTTGCAAACCTGAAAAATCTTAAAATCTTTATATGTACCCATATTTGTGCATATAGTAGACGTTTTTGTCTTTGTCTAACTTATATGCTGAATTTATCGGCTGAGCAATATTCAAATTTGGAATCTAACTGTAAAAAATGTTGGTCGGAGTCAACGTAGAAACCTGGTTTCTAATTTTAGTATTAAAACTTTATCTACAGTGCGTTAATATTTAATTTAATGTTTTCTATTACTTGAGGTGGCCATGTTATTTCTCGCCAACTCGAACCAGTGATGCGCGGTATTTATACTGACAGTGAGAGGTTAGGACTGCGCTGTTGGCGGCGCGTGCGAGACAGCTGCTTCAAATGCCGGGATAAATATTATTGCCAAGATAGTTTCGTGCTCACTTGCAATAATTAATGTAATAAACGAGAGATATTAGCGACATTAATATATTACATTATTATTTGGTGATTTTTTTTTAAATACAATACCTTTATACTTTTACCTATATTTTTGGTTGTGACGATTTAAAAGATTATTGGTTTTATTAGTGAGTTTACTAATTTTATAGACGTTAACAATCCCGAGTTACAATTTGCAATACGCTTTGCTAACTCTCTACTCTCTCTGTTCTAAACTGTAATTGAGATTTTTGCTCACCTGCAAAGTTTTGTTATTAACACTGAAATATTGAAACATCAAGCAAATAAACAGTGCGAAATAAAACAAAATCAATAATAATGTTAAATGTGCACATAATACATATATGTATGAAAAATATCATAGATTTTTTATGCGTTTCAATATACGCATATGTCAATGTTTATAGGTTGTATGTGTTAGGCTAGTTTCACATTACGACTCGCGGACGCGCTAGCGGTAGTCGGCACGGTGGCCTTTGCGAGTATGTGTACACATTGACTGCCAAACTCACACACACACATTACAATATTCCGCCATCTTTGTTATTCTTTTTTTGAAATTCTTGATAGTGAACCTTTTGGCAGCTATCTTATTTTGTCTGATGGTAAACAAAGGGGCAGTTTACGATGTATCTCGCTTGAGTAACAAACATTTAATCACTTTCGTTTTGAATAGTGCCCGGTTGTTTCGTGACCGCGCCCGCGAGTCAACGTGAACGGGCCCTTACGATTTTTCCGTTAAGTCTCGCCCAGGGAACTAAGCACCTAATCCCTATTGATATTATAAATGCGAATGCAAGTTTGTTTGTTACGCTTTCACGCGAAAACTACTTAACCGTGCATCATGAAACTTTGTATACATATTCCTGGAGGTATTAGAAGTAACATACGATAGTTTTTAAGAAATACCAAAAACTTATGTTTTACAAAAGATAAAAAAAAATATTTGTAAAAAAAACTTTTTGTGGAAAAACTTTGTGACAGACTGATTTCCAGGTGAGCGAAGCCGCGGGCGAAGCTAGTATAACATAAAAGCGCAAACGACAATTATCTCCTCATTAACAATGTAATGAAGCGATCAAACTATTCCCGTCACAGCAATGTGCAGACCACGTTCGGCATTTTACAGTCCATTCCGCCGCTAATTATCCTCAGTTACACAGTTTTGTGTGTACTTAAACTGTTCTGAAGGTCGGACGGTCACACCGTGCGCTCCAGCTTGGCTTACTTTGTAGGTGACAGGTTCAGGTGTTCGGTATTGTTAGGGCTGTCTCTGATAAGCTTTTTTATACTATTTATATGCACGTACGTTATTCTGATATGAATCAAATGTATGTTTGAGTATGGTCAACAATAGCCTGAAAGGCACACAAAGCCGTAGTAAGATGACTAAAACATGAGCTTCATTGAGTGTGTGTATGTACCGCGTAATGAACAAAACAATTTGAGTTTGAATTTGAATTTGCTTATTGCTAGATGGCCAATTGCCTATCGCGATAGAATTTGTAGAATATAAATGAATAAATAAGAAATAATAGTTAGAATGAAGTTTTCATTAATGACAAATTGTTCTCATTATACCAATCGTATACAAACAGAACTAGTACTACAAAATTTGCCAACAAACAATTTGACGGTAATAATTTTGATACTGGGTTGTCTACCTTACGTTACCATTCGTTTTGTTAAAATTAGCAAATCTATACTAATATTATAAAGGGGAAACATTTGATTGTTTGTTTGTATTGAATAGGCTCCGAAACTACTGGACCGATTTCGAAAATTCTTTTACCATTAGAATCCTACATTATCCATGATGAAAAGCGACTTTGTTTTATACTATGTTGTGATTGTTTATTATTTTGGCTTTCTCCAGGTACAACTGCAATTACTGACGGCGGTGGTGAAACTGTTCTTGAAACGGCCCGCCGACACCCAGGAGCTGGTGCAGCACGTGTTGAGCCTGGCCACCCAGGACTCCGACAACCCCGATCTCAGGTCAGTGCACGCCCGCTGCGCCTAGGAATCTACCGTTCAAAATCTCCATGCAGTTTGTGTAGATATGTCGGCAAGATATTCAGCAATTTTAAGGTTTCTTCTTTGTGTCATGGTATTCCTACAGTTTTAGTTATGGATTGATTTAACACTTGACTTGAACTCTCTTTCCTTCAAAGAGAGTACCAAATATTTTTAGCTTGTTCGGATAATTATGTACTTTGACGGAATAAATTCGTGGTTGTAAATGACATTAAGTTACAGTGAATAATCATAGTACATGTACATGTAGAATCATGTACAAATATTATATACATTATATTGCCAAAGTGAATATGAATTGGCCTTAAGAACTATTTATTGTATGGTACGTGCAGGGACCGGGGCTTTATTTACTGGCGCCTGCTGTCCACGGACCCGGCCGCGGCCAAGGAGGTGGTGCTGGCGGACAAGCCGCTCATCTCCGAGGAGACGGACCTGCTGGAGCCCACGCTGCTGGACGAGCTCATCTGCCACATCAGCTCGCTGGCGTCCGTCTATCACAAGCCGCCCACGGCTTTTGTCGAAGGCATAGTTTCATATCAGTTCTTCACCTAACGACATCACCTACAAATATGTCATATGATAATCCGGTACGACCATACAGCCTTGCCCGTGATAGTATCAGGAAGGGGAGCGTTAAAATTTGCGTGACGTATATATTAAATAAATAATATAAAAATTAAACAATAAAAACTGAATTTGAAAATAATTGAAATTAATATTAAGGGAAAATTTTATGTATAAATATTTTAATGTTTTTAAAATCATTTTAATGTACTGCGCAAATTGCATTAAGGAAAGAAACAAGGCAATATTATTATTATTATATAACGAGTGTGCGAGGCGCACACACTAATGTATTGTTAGCGGAAGTGACAACGAAGTGAGCAATAGTAACGATGTGTCCTTGCGTGCGGTGCAGGCCGCGGCGCGGGCGTGCGCAAGTCGCTGCCGGCGCGCGGCGCCGCCGACGAGCCGCCGCCGGGCGCCCCGCCCACCGTCATCCCCAACCAGGTACCGCCACGCTGCACCGCTCTCTCACTCTACTACGCCTCTACATCGCACTACTCCACCTTACTACGCACTAACGTACGCACTTCATAAGTGGACGACGTTCGTTGTTTAATATCAATTTGTTTCGATCGTTTTTGACCTTGCAGCCAGAATAAAAAAAATAATAATTATAACCGCGGACAATTCGCGGATGATTTGATTTCAAATTAGGCAATTTAATGCTTGTGTGGTGTGTGTGTGGACGGCTGAGAAACATACATACAATATGATATTTATAAAGATAGTTTAATTACACTCAGACGGAACAATCCCCACATTTTCCGATTTCGCAGTCAAGGTTTCTAACCAATCGACCACGAGAACTATTTGTGTTTTTTTAATTTCTATACATTTAATTAAATCTGTAGGAGTCCCTCATCGGCGATTTGCTGTCCATGGACATCAGCGGGCCTCCGCCGGCGCCCGCGCCCGCCTCCAACCTGGACCTGCTGGCCGGTGGCCTCGATGTACTTGTGAGTCTTACAGTATCCGAAATAAGTGAGATTTCTTTGGCCTAGTAATCTTTGGCTGTGACCTTGAACCCTCTAACAGTGGTTCGCTAAGTATATAGACGCTAATGATGTTGTTGTGGTTTGCGCGCAGCTGGGCGGTGGCGCGGCGGAGCCGACGGTCGGCAGCGCGGGGCTGCTCGGGGACATCTTCGGAGCGCCCGCCGCGCCCGCCGGCTACGTGCCGCCCAAGCAGTGCTGGCTGCCCGCCGACAAAGGGAAAGGTTACTGCCTTGCTCCATTCTTGTCTACCTCCAATATCACACACACACTTAACCCCCTTGTTTGCATTCAATATGAAGGTGCATCATGTTTTTTAGTTCTAACATAAAAATTCTCTGCAAAAATCAGTGCCACTGTTTCACATTGTACAAAGGGAATAAATTTTTTTTTTCTCAAACCTTTGGCCCGGAAAATACTAGAGGCAAATCTTAAGATTTGGGATCAAATTTTTTTAGTCAACAAGATGCGAATCCGGATTTTGGAATGAAATATTTGATAATATTTTTATTGTCCTGTTCAGCGGTATTTTTA
Organism: Passova gellias; assembly: GCA_018249975.1. Classification (NCBI taxonomy): domain Eukaryota; kingdom Metazoa; phylum Arthropoda; class Insecta; order Lepidoptera; family Hesperiidae; genus Passova; species Passova gellias. Next base: position 6,886 of record DWUN01001399.1, on the reverse strand, counting down.
TTACACTGAGCATTGTTACTTTATTTCAGGTTTGGAAATATGGGGCACATTCAGTCGACAAAACGGTCAGCCAAAGATGGAGATGACGTTCACAAACAAAGCCATGCAGGCCATGAGCGGCTTTGCCATTCAGCTCAATAAGAACAGGTATTTAGATTGTTCCCAACGGTGTTTGTCATTTTAAAAATGAATCTAATTATTTTAACACTTTCAGATAACGTGACACTGTTAGTGAATGTTAAATCAACAAAATGAATGTTGCTGTCTTATTGTTTAGGATACTGTTGAATTTAATATTTTTTAATGTTATAACTTTTGTATCTGGCAAGCGCGACGGGCTTTCTGCTCGCGGTCTGTCATTTCGAAAGATTAAAGACTCCATTGACAATGAGAACTAAATTTGCTGAGTTTCATTTAAAATACTCAATTTCAAACCTGTTTTGGTGCGTACACTTATCGTCGACTCGACCTGTCAACGTACTCACGCCTCATGCTTATATCGATTGTGTTCTGTCGGTGCGCAGTTTCGGCGTGTACCCGGGCGGCGCGCTGACGCTGGGCGCGCTGGCGGCGGGCGGGCGGGCCGACGCCACGCTGGCGCTGGCGCTGGGCGGGCCCGTGCAGCGCATGGAGCCGCTCAACAACCTGCAGGTCCACACCGCCACACCCCCCACTCTGGACCGCCCGCACTCGTCTCTAACTTTTTTTCATTTAACTGATCGTTTGGTCCAGTGGCTAGCGAGTCTGACTGCTGAGCCGAGCGGATTGTGGATTCAATTATCACGGAGGATGATAATAAAAACAAAATTTTAAATTCAGTTGTTAAAGTGTTCTATCAACCATTACCGTAAAATGGCTTTGATTTTCTTCCGCACGTCATACTCAAACGTCATCAATCTCGCTTGATTTTCTTCAGTTTACGGCTCATTCGCGCTTCCAGAAACCAAGCGAGCCAGTCGGTGATGAGATTTATATTTCTTTATTTATTTATATTTCATTTGAATTTCTCGCAGGTGGCGGTGAAGAACAACGTGGACGTGTTTTACTTCGCGTGCCTGATCCCGGCGCATATCCTGTTCACGGAGGACGGGCAGCTGGACAAGCGGGTGTTCCTCACCACGTGGAAGGAGATCCCGGCCGCCAACGAGGTGCAGCACGCGCTGTCCAACGTGCTCGGCACCGCCGACAGCGTCGCGCACAAGATGACCCTCAACAACATATTCACGATCGCGAAACGGAACGTCGAGGGCCAGGACATGCTGTACCAGTCGCTGAAGCTCACCAACAACATCTGGGTGCTGCTGGAGCTCAAGCTGCAGCCCGGCAACCCCGAGGCCACGCTCAGCCTCAAGTCGCGCACGGTGGAGGTGGCCACCTGCATATTCCAAGCGTACGAGGCGATAATCAAGTCGTAATCTCTCAGAACGTTATATTATGTATATGTCGCTCGGTTTAAGATTCACGTTTATAGTATTCTTGTATAAGTTACGGTAAAGACTATATGACTGTGTGCAAATTCCATTGTAGAGAGTTTAAGTATGAATGTTATTGGTGTGTTCGTGTGGGGCGGAGGCCGGCGGGGGGCGCGGTCGGCGGCTACAGCTGTTGCTATGATTAAATAAATTAATATGTTATATCTTGACTTTTTTTGTCTCACCGCTATCCGATCATAAAAAAGAGCGTTCTCTTTTCTTTCGTCAATACAAATATGTCCCTTAAATTGAGGCAATTGATTTGCTGTCACGTATTTGAAATCTTTTGAGAACTAGTGTTCCATCCTCATCGAGTCCTGGCAATGTTCACCTGTCAAAGCAGACAGTAACGGATGACAGCCAAAAGGGTGGGTTGTCAACGCCACTTGCTTAGAGTAAATCAAAGGACGCGCGCGCGCCATTTTTCTGTCTCCATATTTTTCGTTGGAGAATCTAAAGTATAATCGATCCGCGTCAGTCATCATGCGCGTCAGTCATATGAATAAACGAAAGTTAGAAAAGAATGCAGCGAATGCTGCTCGCATTAACCGGCTTATACCTGCCTACCCAAGAGTTGACAGGAAAAAATAGTCAACCTAATGGTTTTGTATTCTATATTTGTATGCTTCATACTTTCGATTGGTATGGAATGTCTGTTAACCGTACCAGTTTAAAAATATTTAAATTGATTGAATCATATTATGGACTGGCAGGTTTTAGTCAACGCATTTGCAATATATTTATTGCCATATTTAATTTGATATAAAATACTTTTCACCCGTTAATTGGTGAAGATTGTAAGCGGGATCCTCTGCTATTGTCACAACCTCGGAGTTACATTTATGTAAAAAATGACAATTATTTATTTCATTAACGATAAGCAAACAAATAAGCAGATAAATTATTTTAAGTCAGTTACTTTATTAAATAATTTCATTTTACAACCAATATTGAACGAAGTAACATTACATCACATTATCATACATTACACATATTATAGACAATTTTATACTTGTGGTTACAGTGACATAGCTAAGTAGGTACACGTACAATGAGAATTTGGAAAATGGGTTACAAAGACACGTGACATTATTATTACGATAAATATAATTGTTTAAATAATTATTATTACTGATAAACTAATTAATGACACTACGAGGGTCGTCGCAAAGATTGGTTTCAAACAGCGGATCGACATTTTCGAATCCGAGTTGAAAAAAACCGAGTCTTCACGAGTACCAACATTAAATATATTATAATAAACATTTGATGTGGATAGTTGAAAAAAATCAATCAACTAACGGATATGTTCGATCGTCCATGATAAAGTAACAACTCGCTTGTAACAAATAAATCATAGTATAACAGTCTGATCACACGAAATATTACAAATTAAATAATAATCATAATAAAAAAAATTGTATAATATGTCATCTAAGTTATTTACAACAGTTAGCTAACTAAATAACAATCAATCTAATATTACACTTCGCTAGCCATCTCACCCATACTCCGGCCGAATACTGACTCGAGTGATGGACAAGTTGAGAGGCAGGTTTCGTCTCTGAAGAAATCTAAGCTAAATAAATAGTCTGTGCCTTGGGGCTCGGCGCTGGCGGTCGGGCGAGGGCCACTCGTAGTTAGGGCCTCTATGGGCTAGGGCCGCTCGGGGCTAGGGCCGCTCGGGGCGAGCTATCCCACGATTGTTCATATGGAATGCATACAATTGTCACACGAACGCCCTCGCCGTGCGACACGCCACCGGCGCTCCGAGCAACATCAACGCGAGTGGTCAATTCAATAAAGCGATTTAAAAAACGTTCTACGATTACAATTTCATATCAAAAATGTGTATAAGCCTCACAAAGTCTATTAACGTTCGTGTAAAGTGTAAACATTATTGAGCAGAGTATATATAGGTAATCTTTGTCGACAGTACAACGCCGTGTTGGTCTATTGTATAATGTAATCATGTAGGTATCGTGTAAATGGAAGTACATGTAGAATTTAATTGATAATGTATTAGTTTTGTTTGTACCGTTCATTGACTTGAGTATATTTTTAAATAAACTTTCTAGTATTATCTGTACACGTTAAACAGATTTTAAATCAGAATACGGATTTTTACTCGGCCTTTGGTGGATAAAAACTACCGTATTTTCTCCCAAAACCAATGATACAATGACAATATTTATTACTTCCCTTCCGTCCCGACCTCGCGGTGTTGCCAGCACAATTCAATAAAGGATACAATCAAAAGTAACTAATGAAGCGTATCTAATATAAAAATGACTTCGACTACACAATAAATTCAATACCTTACAGACTTATCGTTATAATTTCATTGAGGATATTAAAATTGCAAACAGGCATACATTAGGCCATGAACACACTAGAACGAACCACTACAGTTTAAGTCATAAGCATCGTGTATAATAATCTATCGTCACATTTGAACTGCTGTGAATGTTTCCCGCCGGTTGTAAGATGGCGTCCACGCGGCGGGGTTGCCGACGTCCACGGAAAATATTGACTGGTGTGCGGACAACGCGATTCATATCCCACGGCAACAAGTAGCCATATGTGGCACGCCGCTAGATGGGCGCAGCACACCGGGTAATACGTCACTCTCGCCGGCGAAAGTAGAACACGGGGAGCGGCGCCGCTTCGTTCAACGCACATTGTTACGCAGCGAGCACGTCACGCGCACGTCACGCGCACGCGGGCGCGCCCGTGTTCAGTCTATAACGGGGTGGGCGGCGGGGGCCCGCTGCCGCGAGCAGAAGGCGGCGCACAGCGCGGGCAGGGCGCCCGACAGCGCGCCCGACAGTGCGCCCGACAGCGCGCCCGCGGCCGCGGCTTGCTGTTATGCGAACGACTCCTTCGTCGGCGACAGCGCCTTCGACGAGCACGCGCTCGAGCGGCTCTGGCGGCCCTCGGGGCTCTGCGACCTGGAAATTACAATTCGTATCGATATTGAAGACACAATTGAAAGGGGTTGATCGGCAAATGATGTCAGAGAAATATTATTGACACTAATTTCTTGAATAAAATTAAATGTTATTAACTTTTCACCGTCGAATTTTTCTTGTACGCGGTAATCGTACTTACTTCTGCGAGTCGAGCTGCAGGCTGCCGCGGGGGGGCGCGGCGGGCGCGGAGGGGCTCAGCTTGTGGTTGGCGAGGAAGGTGCCGATGGACTCGTCCGAGCTGTAGCTGTCGTTCTCGCTGCCGACACAAGCAGACACACCGTGATATGTTTATAACGATTGTTTAGTATTTTAAGAAATATTAGGTTTGTTACTTTTGTGAGACAGAGATATTTGGCTGTGCTGCCTATCCAGTTAGGGACTCGCCGTGATGGTATGTTGTTGTTGTTGTTGTTGTTAGGTTCATATTGTAAGAGAAGACTTTTCAACGCCCCAAGTATTTCCCGTGCAGACACAAGTAGTTTTAGCTCACCTATCAGTGTCCCTGGAGTCCCCGGGGCTGGACAGGTCGCCGGCGATGGCCTCCTGCAGCGCGGCGGCCCGGCGCGCCGCCAGCCGCGCCTCGTCGCGCGCCGCCGCCGCCTCGGCCGCCGCCGCCGCCGCCGCAGCCTCCGCCGCGCCCTTCGCCCGCGCCGCCTCGCTCAGCTTCGAGTTCAAGTTGGAGTTCTCCTCCTTCAGCTCTCTGTCGGACACGGACACGGTTAACGAATTTTATATATACCTTCGGAACAATCTGTAAGAATGCAAAGATTCCTAGAATGATATCTTATATTCGGCTCCAGATGTTCTTCTGAGCTTTTTGTTTTTTAAAGCCCAGGGATCCCGTAATTATAACCATAGTTGAACTTATTAAGCATCATAAATAGGTATAAAACCTAGATATATCAGATCACCTGAGTTGTCTGGCCAGTTTCCGCACTTCGTCAGCGGCGAGTTGGTCCCGGCTGCGCGCCGCGGCCAGCTCCGTCGCCAGCTGCTCGTGCGCATCCCGCAGCCGCGCCAGCTGCCCCTCCAGGCGGGCGCGAGATGTCGCCTCCAGCTCCAGACTGGATTCCAGCTCCTGGACATTGGTAAAGCAAAGGAAATTCGATCAATTTTATACCATAAACGTAATATCACTTTATAAAGAACCATTCTGAACGAGTAAAATAATCTCAGATTTAGATTAAACATTTCATTTTGAGTATTGATCGATAAATTACCATCGCAATGATTTTTTTTTCATATGATCTGTTCAAAATTTATAACAGCATTACTATAATATTTGAGGCTTCAATTGCGTATCGCACAACAGCTCCACATCCTCTACAGAGAGGATTTAAGGAATTTGCAAATTTGTTATTTTGTTAGTTATTTTATAAATGCGGTTCGTCTTTTAAAGTGTCGGTTTCCGGTACCTTGTTGCGCATCTCGAGGCGCCTCTCGGCCTCGTGGTGCGAGTGCGAGTGGCCCGCCTCGGCGGAGGCCAGGCGCGCGGTGAGCTCCGCGAGGCGGTCCCGCGCGGCCCGCGCCTCCTCCGCGGAGGCATCGGCGCGGGCCGCCGCCTCGCGCGCCTCTCCCTGCGCCGCGCACAGCGCCGCCGTGCTGCTGCGGTACTTCTTCAGGAGCTGTCGAGTGGAGTGAACAGTTTTGGTTATACTAAATTTGTTTTGCAATAATCTATACACAAATAGCAGAGACAAAGGTTAGTAAAGAAGCATTCACTGCTTTGAAGCCATAATGTATCGCCGCATCGCAAACGGATTTGTTGCGTGTTTGTTTCCTGTTTCGTAGTGTTATAAAACTGTTTTGTCTTCCCGCTGCATCGGTATGTGGGAACATTCCGGAATATCCTACAATTGCTGTTGTATGCCATCACACACCTCAGCGGCCTCTTCCTCCGCGTCATCGAGCTGAGCCCTCGCCGCCGCGGCGTCTCGTGTAGCGGTGAGCGCCCTCTCGGCGGCGTCGTTGCGCGCCCTCGTGGCCTCCTCCAGGGCCGCCGTGGCCTCCGCCGCTTCAGCTTCGGCCGCGGTGCGCGCCTTCGTGGCCGCGCGGACCGCCAGCTCGAGGTCCTCCACCTGCGGATTTATAAATACAAGTGAATATGGTTAAAACAACGTTCGACGGGCCTCGTGGTCGAATGATTAAAGGTCGTCATTACAAGACCGGTAGTCGTGGGTTCGATTCTCACTCAGGACAAACATTTGTGTTATGAGGACATTTGTTTCTTTCGTGTCTGGTCGTAATAAAAATATATATCTACGTATCATACCGTATGTTTATCATCTGTCTGGTTACCATAACACAGACATTCAATTGCCTAATTTGGAATCGGATAGCCGCGCGTGGAATTGTCCTCAGACATAAAAAAAAAAACGTAACGTCACGCCTGTAATCCCCGAAGGGGTAGGCAGAGGAGTGTAATACACCCCCACATTTCAC
>DWUN01001398.1:0-16787 GCA_018249975.1 Passova gellias | reverse complement strand
ACGTCTAAACGTGATTGTAGCTGGCTGAACGTTACTTTTACAACAATAATACCTATTTTACATTTGAAAATAGAATCATATTTTATCAGGAGACAACAGCTTCGCCCATTTTGTACGCACTTTGCGTATCACAAATTGGTGTTGCCAAAGATCTAAAGGACCACGATAAGATTCTCGGCATCAAAGTAAATAAATGTTTATCTCAACTATGTACGAGTATTTGATACAATGTTACACATCACTATCATAGGATGAGAACGCTTGTTGTATTTTAGTGTACTTAACGTGTGTGTTTCTGCGGGTGTGTGCGTGTTTTCTGTGCGTGTGTATAAGTGGTCGTGTACGCGCGCTTGCATGTGTGTTTAACTATTTTATATTTTAATTCTTTGTGCTAGTTATACGGAAACTTATTAAGGTTTAGAAATTTGTAGTAAGCTTAAGTTTATTATTTTATTTATATTAATTTGATGTATAATTGGGTTGACTTGCATATTTCAGTCTTAAAATAGGAAGACAAATTTAAATTATAAATAAATTCTAATTAGAACTTCTTTTTAGACAATTAATAATACATCTTGGTGGATCCGTCAAGGAAGAAAAAAGTATCTAAGACACATTAAACCTAAATACTTATTATTATTAATGGTACTCCTTACTGCAAAAATAATAAAAAACAGCACAAGGCGATCCAATCACTATTGAGCTATTACATCCAGACAACCTATGGGAGTCTCCTCATACGTACGCAACTGTACAATGACTCATATCACAATGAAACAGTAGATTGATCGCATTGTCTATCATTATGACACGACAGAAACCACTTATCATCTCGATAATAAAAAAAAACGTTAATAATAACCGAAGGCAATGAAGATAAACTGAAACAAACATATACATGTAATTGACATTTCGTGACAAAGACCAATAACATTGGCAAGGCACCGGAGTTGCCTATGCGAAGTACTTAATATATGTAAACGTAACATCACGCCGGTAATCCCCGAAGAGGTAGGCAGAGGAGTGTAGTACACCCCCACATTTCACCAGTTACGTTTAAGTCCCACAATAGAATAGGTGGTGACCCTGTTGCCAGTAATTACTAATTTCGTACGACCTAGATGTAGTGGCAAAAAAGGATATTTACGTAAAGTGGTTGTCATGAGCAATGTTGGATGTTTTTATGCCGTGAAATGAAACATAGCTGAGCTATTTTATTTCAGCGAAGTAAAATATTGTTATTACTCGCCCACTAAATTTTGTACAAAAAGAATATTTCAGTTCACTCTAATTTAGAGCCTCTAAAGTAATATGTACAATTCGTTGATCATTTCAAGTTTGTTGATTTAATATTTTTCCTACAGATTTCAATAGATACATATCTTTTACCTGTACTTAGATCAGCTTTTCTTCTATACACACGTACTACACAGACATTGTAGGAAATGTTTCATATTCAACTATTGACTGAATTGAATTCTCTAATCAAATAAAACGACACGTTGATTCAATAAAAAAAGGTTTACACCGCATTCGGTATCTTCCTGCACCGTTTTGGTTCACAACATTTTTGCCGACCGTACACGTATTGAACATGAAAGTAAAATATCATTTCACCGGACTTATTAAACGAATGAAACATGGTTTTTTACTGATAAATATTCGCGAAAATATCGTTCCTCAAGATTGCACCTCGCAGTATCCACGGACGGAAAACAATCAAACAGACACGCGATATACGAGTATGTACATAGAAAGAAAACTGCCTACGCTACATACGCTTGTTGCGACCGACTTCGTTTGCGGTCAAAAATAAAATGACAACAAAAAATTATGATAATTATTATGAAACGATGATAAATGGATGGAATAAAAATTTTCTTTCTTTCTTTCTTTGAATGAATAATGACAATCCGTACTTGGCCAGCGTGGCAAACTATGGCCTAAATCCGTCTCACTACCCTATTACTCACTATACTATACTATACTAACAATAAATATGTCGCAAAAATATATAAAGTAAGTCTAAATTTGCTCCTATTAGGCAATCCTTAGAAGTACTGCCTACAACTTAGATCATTTTCCATCAGATTAAACAGCAAAATTGTTGCGAGAATTATTGTACTTCAAAATTGCCGAGCTTATATCTTCTGTATATGTTATGCTTCTAAGTAGTGAAAAAACTTGGACAGTAGACTCAGTAAAACTAAAAAGTTCAATGAGGAATGGGCAAACCTCTGATGTATTGTGTGCTTTGACATGGGGTTTTTTTGAAAAAAGGATGAAATGGACGGCGTTGATGCAGTACTTCAGATCTAGCAACGCATTGGCAATGTCCAGAGGCGACGCCGACCACTTACCATCAGGTAGCCCAAACGTGCTGCCTATATTTATCACAATAGGTCTAGTAAATGTAACAATAACATACACACTGACGTTCAGAAATACACCGCGATAGATGAAATCACGCTTACACACGAAGTCAATGAAAAAAATAATGCACACGCTGGCGGCCACGAGCAGTGCAGCGTGACGATGGATAAAAATCATGAACGAAGGAAAGCCGGACTCATTGACGAACAAACCGCCGATGTTGGTGGTTCGGAGGGTTGTGACCTACAAATGGATTGGTGACAACGTGTGCAATAGTGTTGGTGTTGGACATAGAAGTGTTCGAAATGACCGCGCTGATCTACTTGATCGCCCTGGCGGCGCTGGGCCAAGTGAACGCGAGGGTTATAGAACTGAGCTGCGGCGACAACGCGACGTGTATAGACGACATGGCGACGGTGCTGGCGAGGAGCGTGCGACAGCTGAAGACTGTGCGGCTGTTCGATATGTTCACGCTCGAACCGTTGAACGGTAGGCAGGGGAGAGCGAGCGCGGACCCGTTGACGAGAATGTTGAAGAGCTACGCGATGAGTTTCGACTGGAACGACTTCACATTCAGAATATCAAATCCGAACGACGAAAAGCAGACTTTGGATCTGGAAGTATTCGAAAGCAGATCGGCTAAAGGCAAGTACTAAATAGGACCTGTTATTATAGTAGCCTATTCAATATGTGCCCATTGAACTGAAGGAGCCATATTAACAAAGCTCAAAAAAAAAATTCGATTGTTCAAGAGGATATTCTAGAAAGCGACATGTATACTTAATACATCATCAATTAGACAATTGCTCTGATAAATCATTTGGCCCAGTTGTTAGTGAACCAGACTGGAAAGCCGAGGGGTATGGGTTCAATTTCCAAACAGGAACGTTATTTATAATAGATTCCATTTGTAATTTATAAACTATATGCTTACCTTATCTTACCTTGATCTAACTTAAGACATTATTATTATTAATTAATTACCTAGCAACATTATCAAAACACATTATGTTCTATACTTTGCTAAAGAAAGTTCCACAGATGATTATGATCCAGTCAGTGATATACCGCTTGATCTGATAATACTAATAAGTGACCGCATAGGTACCAGAAATCTTAAATGCTGTTTAAATCGCGCTAATTAAAACGATACGCTCTGACGATTTCGTAGTTTCTTCATGGTAAAGGTAAAGTCACGGGTATTTATTTATTCTTAGTGTACCTTTAAATAAAATGGTGCAAAGCTAATAGAAAAAGATACGATAAAGAAAAGAGTAGAATGGAATATCAGTTTTAAGATAAAATAAAAAATTCAAAATCGGTTCACGCAGTTCAAAGTTATACTTTAACAAACATAAAAAAAAAGTACAGACGAATTGCGTACCTCCTCCGTTTTGAAGTCGGTCAAAAATCTGGTCTCAAATTAGGCAGAATCGATGATATGGTAACCAGAAAGCTACAAGCTACATATATGTAAATATCTAAATTATTTATGCAGACGATCTTACGCTCAGCCACACAACAAATATTCACGCTCATTAGCCAAATACGTGTTCAGGGTTAGAATGTAATTTTAACATCCGACAAACGCTCGGGTTCTTAACCTTTTGGCCAAAGGGACTTAATAACGATTTCATGGAACTGGGACATTAATGGATATAACAATCAAAGTTCATAAATTCAACAAGTTCATAAACTCATCAAACAATTGTTATGTTGAGATAAGTATTCTATAGAAATTCTAAGTGTCAACTAAAATACAGACTGATTCATCGATACTCAGACCAAACTATTAAACCGGGAGAGGCAAAAATTTTCATAGATCATTTCATAGAGCATAAGTCTATGTTAACATTCCAAATTTTGACGCGTTGCCGCTAAAAACGTAAAATGGGATATCTTGTACCATTTATTAAAACCCTCATGAAAATGAAGGAATGTAAAGTAACTAATACTCAATACTCAATGCACAATGCTCAATGCTCAATACTCAATGCTCAATACTCAATACTCAATACTTAATTATTTATTGCTATCACAGTGCTACAATTGTTCTTAAAATTAATTATATTTGACACACATGTGAACCCTAGAAGGGTGTAGCAACATTGTAGTGGGGGCGCACCGATCTTTTTTATATTGATGATGATGATGGAGGTATGATGAAGGTTCTTTCTGGAGGAAGAAGGTTTACCCGGATGTATGAGTGTTTACGCGAGTAGTTGAGTACAGAGAACCTTCAAAAGACGTAAAGAGTAACAATGTTTTAGTAGTCATACATTTCATGTCTGACCACGCTAAATGTTGCTAAACTTTTTTTAAAACTTTTATGTACAATACAAAAGCTTCCTAATACTTTGTTACATTTGCGCTGCTACTTTGTTTCTTATGCAGCGAGATATCCTCGTATTCTTCAACCCTATTGTATTAGTGTCAGCCCGTATTCAGCTTAGAATTTATTGTCCAAGGCAGCGCTTCTCAAATTGAGAATAATATAAAGCTCTATGTATACGGCAATTTATTGCCAGACAGTATTTATGTGAGAAAACTTCTACGATGTATCGTAAAGGATCCGTTAAGTTGTGTAACTTTAGGTGTACCCTATAGTATGCGAAAAGTTTGTTACGCTATGACCTATTACAGTAAATCCCTTAATTAGTCTAAGTCCACTTAAATGTTTATGCTTCGTGTACACTCGGTCTTAGTACGCGGACTAACGTGTGGACAGGTAATTAGTAAGCATTTTTGCATTCGCGAGCGTGTTCCGACTTTCCTTGCGTTTTTCCGAAGTTACACAGTTTTTCCCAACGAATGCGCATGTTTTGAAGTTATACAATTTTTCCCGATTGTAACTCGCATGTTTTGAAGTAATATAGTGTTTCCCGATTGTAATTTTCATGTTTCGAAGTTATACAGTTTTTCCCGATTGTAACTCGCATATTTTGAAGTCATATAGTTTTTCCCGATTGTAACTCGCATGTTTTGAAGTTATATAGTTTTTCCCGATTGTAACTCGCATGTTTTGAAGTTATATAGTTTTTCCCGATTGTAATTTGCGTGTTTCGAAGTTATACAGCTTTTCCCGTGTATATATTCCCGCGTCCCGGTAATAAAATTAATTCCCAAATAAAAGTTATATTTATATTATAGAAACGATAGTAAAATTAATTCCCAATTAAGTATACTATCCGTTTTATTTCCTGCGCATGCGTCGACTTTCGTAGTAAGGAATTCCGGTGCGATATGCACGTGCGTGAAGAACTGCATAGAAAGTTGTTATCACGCGAATTTGTATCTACACCGAACGATTTACATGTTGTGCTAAATTCGATTTATTAAAGCCTTGCTACGTCCGTGGTTTCGTTCGTATTGAATACTATTTTTATACGTCAGGTTTGTAAGGATAGAGATATTTGAAACTCGGTGCTTTCTGCCTACCCCGTTACGGACCTGGCGTGATGGTATCACAATAATAATAATAAATAACTTATATCAATACACGTTAATGCAAAACTTGCGACATTTCTAAAGTATTTTGATTTCTCAATGTAGATAATCGTAACTATATAATTTTAATATGAAAAGAGCTCTACAAATAGCCCTACAAATGGCCCTACAAATAGCCCTATCAATTACAGTACTTTAGCTGTGTTCTATTCCCGAGCTACGGGGACATGTGGAGAACCTAAAAGTGGTTTGAAAAAAAAAACCGGCCAATTGCAAGTCGGACTCGCGCACCGAGGGTTCCGTACAAACCTGCAGATAATCGTAAAGGAATTATAGACCTGAGTATTTGATATAAATTTCAGCTCAATACCTCCACGTGTTCCAGAGAAAAGGGGTCTCGCGAGACGGACGGACGGACGGACAACAAAGTGATCCTATAAGGGTTCCGTGTTTTCTTTTTAAGATACGGAACCCTAATAATTGTAGTAAGTCAACATCTAAGTAGGTACTCTTCTCTCAAAATGCTGTATCGCTTGTAAACGGATCTGTTTGCCTTAATTTAAAACGGACGAGGATTTGTAATTGATTTATACAATCCCTTTGAATGCCGGCCGGTACTTAACTATTTAATTACCCAACGTAAAGATATCCGAGAGCCTATTTCAGAGGAAAACGATAGATTGATCCAAATCTAAAGTAATGATGTACGGAAACAAATCTGTACTAATAAATGTGAATGTATGTTTGTTACGCTTTCACGCAAAAACTTCACCGATCATCATCAAACTTTGTACACGTATTTTTGGAAGTATTATAAGTAACATAGGATATATAAAAAATACAAAAAATATATTTTTTTTATAGATAAAAAACTGACAAAAAAAAATATTTGGAAAAGCTCTGTGACAGACTTCTATGCGGCCAACCCGCGAGCAATACTAGTAATTTATATCTCTTTTACTTTAGCTAGAAGACCATGAAATACTAAAATGTTACTTTTAGTTACACTTTAGTTACAATTTCTGTGTTGTTTTAATATGAAGATAGTAGGAAGGGGCTATCCGTAAATTACGTCATAGGTTAGGTGGTGGTAGGGGGTCGATAAAGTGTGACACTGTGTGACAAGGGGCGCGGAGAGGTCCCAAATTTTATGACATTACATTTTTTCAATATGTAATATTTTATATCTAAGTATTACAACTTTTTATTGCAAAACAATTTCAATGCAAATTCAAAATGTTATATTGCAAAAAAAATACAGACGAATTGAGTACCTGCTCCTTTTTGAAGTCAGTCAAAAACATATGATATCGCACTAGGTAGGGGGCTCACAAATGTGACCCGCTGTGAAAAGGACAGGGGTCAAAAAACAATGAAATTCGTGTGGCATAATAAATACATCCGTAAATTGATGGAAAATTCAATAAATTTTGCATCTATACTTTTATTACTTTAAATGTTTGTAAAAGGTCTGCCTTTATGACAATTCAGCGGGAACTTAACTGAAATACGTATTTTATATTGTTCATTTAAAGCTAAAGCTTTGACTGCCTCGTTGTTCGTGCGGTTGCTAGCGCGACTGTCGATCGGGAGGGGTCCTGGGCTCAAATCCCGGGTTGGGTACTGCTGGATTTTTCTAATTTAGAATTTCTAGTAGTGGCTCAGAGTCTGGTTGTGTGCCCGGTGCATGGCAATAGGCTCACCACCTATTCCATTTGGGACTTAAAAAACGTAACTGTTGAAATGTGGGGGTGTTCTACACACTCCTCTGCCTACCCCTTCGGGGATTACAGGCGTGATGTTACGTTAAATTTTTATGTGCGCGACACAGCTGTTCTGAGAGACGCTCTCGTATGAAGCGTACTTTGCACAATTGTTGTGCTATATTAACCCAGTATAGAGTAGAATCCAGTTGTTCAGTATAAAATTTCGCCGCAAAGCTGACTATAAGCTCATGGGAAAATAAGGAGTGAAAATCAAAACATTTGTTTAAATGAATGTACCGAAAACCAATATTTAAAGCGAGATACCACCAATACTGTTTGAAAATGGAATTCTGTCCGAATTGTTTTTTTTTTAATTCGTTTAAATAAGTCAATGTATCATCGAAATGGCCTTGATTACTTCGCAAAGTAAAAAATAAACGTTTGTTGGTACCTGGAGACATTATTGCTTATTGAAAATGCATATTTCATGTTCATTTGATATTCCTGTAACAAAAAAGTCATAATATTACACTCTAATAATACATTCGTGTAAAAAATATAGATCATCCTTACTTTTAATTGACGTCAGACCACCGAATTTCATTTCGATGGCCGAACAATAATAAGTCGGGGTTATTGAAAAAAAAAAAAGTGCTTTTCCTCGCTTTTTCCTATTGAAGGTTTTATGTGCGGAGATTGTGCATATTGAACCACTTTCACTGCGTTTTCGATTGTTGAAACTCTATATTATTCAGCAAAGCCGCAAACTCTACGAAGACGTAGGACATACCTACGGTTGAAAAAGCATTTTATTATGTTGCATAAACTACCGTGCACCTTGCGTAAACATCTGAATCCTAACTCCTATTGTTATAGTTGCTTAGAAAGAGTACTAACCGTTAATAATTTAGTTCTATATTCAACTAAATAAAAAACCACATTTATATAAGTTATGTGTGATATTTTTCATTGTTATTGTTTTATTGTTCAAAACCACGATTCTTGGGACTCAGGTTAAACAGTAGTTCAGCAAAGAATCGCTTATTCAGAGCCTATACGAGTATGTCGTATCTAGTGTTTCTGTAATAATAATAAGGAAAATGATTGAATACCTACAATCATGGACATATATATAAAAGCCCTGAGCCTTTTCAGTTACTTCCCAAAAGTTTGTAGCATTTTTTCATTATATTCCAAAAAGGGTACTTTAGTACCAGGTTTCCATGGTGTGGAAAAAAGCGTATTATTATTATATGATTACACGTATCGTAAAAGATAGAGATTGACAAAGAGTTTCAAGAGAGTTGTAAAAAGAATAAATGTATTTACACCAGTTTGTACTGGTTAAGAATATGACTCTACATAAATGCTAGCCACTGCTACTCTCAGAAGGACAGACGGGATCGTGACTCAATAATTTGATTCGCCACAGCCGAAGCCACGGGCAATTGTTAGTAATAAACTAGAATTGATATATCTTAGCATTTATGGAACAAGTTACGTGAGTTGTGGTTTAGTAAAAAACATTTTTACAAAATGTAAAGGAGCGTAACTGTTTTTTTTTTAATAAATGAGGACGATTCCACGCACGGCTATCAGATTCCAAATTAGGCAATTGAATGCCTTCGCTATGGACCGAATGGCAGATAAACACATGGACATACGATATGATACGTATATAGATATTTTTATTGCGGCCAGACACAGAACAAATGTTTGTCATGGTTGGGAATCGAACACACGACCTCCGGTTTTGCAGTCAGTATCTCTAACCACTCGACCATAACGCCATTGAACTTATATTAATTAGCATCCCAGATCGACCGCAGTACTTGGAAAGTTATCTGACTTAAAGTTTTTTTTCTACATTTTCTCCGAAGAAACTTTTGTTCTTTGATTTTTTTTATATGAGTACAAATCATTGGTTTTATTTGACCATTTTTAAGATCTCACAAAAAATAGCAATGGAGTGTCAATATGACTATTTTTTAACAACTTTGTTTACGTTACGTTGAATTGATTTTGTTGTATTTACAACATATTGACAGAAAAACAAATATGTTATGAAATATTTTGCGTATTACATAGTTATAATAAAATTTATTTCACTCAATCTCTTTTATAATTGTGCATTCCCTTTAGGCAATAAATCTTGCGAATAAACACATTTTTCTTCCTTTTATAGCTCTTATCATTGTTACTGCGTGCGATCTTCACAAACGGTAATCCAATCTCGACTGTTTTAAACCTAACATGTTTTTTTTTTCAATCAAAACATTACTCATTACCCAAATGTAGTCGGCGCGTGTGCACATCGAAATTACGAGTATAAGCGGTGAACGATTCTTTAACTTAATTATAGATATCCGAACACACTCTGTATACAATATACAGGGAGATAATGTTTGGGGGCTAGCGTGTTACGATCGAAACGAAGATAATTTATAGCGCTAATAAAACAATTGTCGACAAGAAACTATATAAACGTTACTAATAAGCCGTGTTGAGTGGTCATTGTAATTTTATGTTAAAAATAATCAACAGTTTTTTAATAATTACAATATAATGTTAATTCATAGATAATAAAACCAGTGAAATTTAACTGTATATAAATTTGTCGTATAGATTTATATTATTTATTTTCCCAAGTTACACGTACAAATAGTAAAATCGTCTAGTTTATACATGCTGCATGAACAATAAGGTCCCATAAATAAACCCAAGATCCATGAGTATTTTGAAAATATCCATTGTTAGTCAAAAGGCGAAACGTTGGCGAAACGAACATATCGAAAGCGTAATTGATACCTGCTAAGCCTTATCGGTAATAGAACGGTATACAATGATATGTTCCAACGTATTGTTATAGATGTTATCGAACTATAGCAGTTGTAATATACTATAATCCTCGTACCATTTACAAATCTCCAATTATAGGGACACTATATTTTGTGGCAGTGATAGCCTAGTGGTTTAAAATTCGGCTTCTCATTCGGGTATCTGGGTTCGATTTTGGAACGCTATGTTTTTTTCTTACAATATTTTTATGTCTCATAATTGAAATATATAGAAAACAAATTCTCGAGTTACCGTATACTTAGACGCAGTTACCGTATACGTATATTTTGGCAAGCTATGTTTTACAACATACCATCACGCCAGGTCCCTATCGGAGTAGGTAGAAAACACCGAATGCCAAAAATCTCTTACATATATTTGGCTGTATATATATTTGGCATATTTTCCTAATCTATGTATTATATTCGGTTATGTTATTTTGCAAAAATATTTGTATCTCTATAAATGAAAACATAGATAACAAATTCGCGAGTCGTACTTAGAACTGTTTCTACCGTCTATACGTCAGTGGAGTTCTTAAGATGATATCTGGTATTTATATCGTTAATAGCATCGACTGATTTGGGCATGACTTGTCGAATATATC
Organism: Passova gellias; assembly: GCA_018249975.1. Classification (NCBI taxonomy): domain Eukaryota; kingdom Metazoa; phylum Arthropoda; class Insecta; order Lepidoptera; family Hesperiidae; genus Passova; species Passova gellias. The sequence goes on along the minus strand of DWUN01001398.1, from coordinate 5,816 downwards.
CGCATGTGGGGTCCGCCGTAGAACGTAAATGGGGATGCGTTGCAAAATACAGTTAATTAACTTCATAATTGGCAACAAATTTTCAACCTCTATTTAAGTTCTCAATGGATGTAATGTCAAAGATTCCGTGGTTACGATGCCTAGATCGCCGAATGAACTCTCCAAAACTCATATTTCTAACTATCTTAGGCTATGAATCAGTCGGTCAGGGCAGTTTTTTCTATGTACATGTATGTGAACAAAATTTATAAGACATTTGAACAATAATAACTTTCGCATATGCTATGCGATTTTTCAAACAAACGTCAAAATTTGACAAGTCAAAATGTCAAAGACATATTTACAAACCGTCATTTTGACGTACTCGTAAGCTATACACGCGAAGTTACGTTCTACATACGCTCGGTATAAAACTGTGGGGGGCTACAGTTAAGTACGACTCCCTCGTCACTAAACTCTCAACTATCCCTCTTCGGGGCAACTTAATAATTCTTATACGGAACCAATTAGACGCGATAACGGGGTCATCTTTTCATTATAACTCTTACGCTGACCTTTGGTTACGGAGATGTGGTATTGTATGGGAGATACGCGTAATGAAATTGCTGATGGGTTTTCTATATCAATTTTATTGTTTAGAATTGTTCCGCATCTGTGCGGTCGGTATTGTGAGCTACAGACATAACATCACGCCAGGTCCTTAACTGGGTTGGCAGAAAGCACCGAGTGCCAAATGTCTCTATATTGTATTGTGTAATGTGAGCTGAAAGCGTAATTAATTGTTATCTGCAAAACTAAGTGACACCGGGCGCGGTCAGCAATTGGATGAGTGACCGCTGGTGAAAAATTTTGACGAGTGCTTCCATACTTCAAAAATGGCGTAAAGCGGTCGATCACGGTTGTTGTTATTAGGTAACAATTAATAGACTTTGTGAGAACCCTTAAAGACAGTTTAAAACAGCTGACAGTCGGCTTGGTCACTAACCGGAATCCCCACTAATTCGCATTGGAACAGCGTGATAGACGCAAAATAAATGGTTACAGCCATTAAGGAAAGTTTTTTGCCCAGCAGTGGGATACAGTAAAAATTGCAGCTAGCACATGTATTTAAGGACTCTATATTGGAGTTCATTAGAATGCTCTATTATATTGCTACTTGAACTCACACAAACACAACTTCTAAAATACCCACACATAGAGCAGATAACAATTGAAAAATTTAGATAGGTATCTAAATTATCCCGGTATTTTAACCCGGAACCCGCTAATTAACATACACGAGTAACCAATCATTATTATCCTCGTACAGAACGAATAGTTCTGAAACAGTTTTAATAAATAAAATGTTACTATGACATATTTCTGTCACATTTTACCAACGAAACCACCCACTAGAGATGTGAAATGATGTAATCGAGCCGAATCGATTTCCAATCAGACATATACTACTCGATACTATTGTCCGAGAAGGATGGCTGCGCACGCGCACGTTCCCACGTGCCGCCTTTGTCGGTCCGCGACAAAGCATCGCCGACGACATGCCATCTCTATGTATCAGTCCGCTATCCTCTCTACGTCTGTCTAAAACCGACCTTAAAACAGTGCGTGAAGTATCGATTTCAATTATACGTAACTAAGGAAAAATCAGCTACGTGCAATTACGACGAAACGTCCTAAGCCCCGAATCGGAAACAATTGAAAACGCACCGTATTGCGTGGGTAATAAAATTCATTTTCCACTGGCGACGTATAAGCGACGGCGTCCCCGCTGCAAGGATAGGAAGACACCGTTGACCCCTCATTTAAGGTAGGGCAATTGTTTATCAATACGCCTATGATTAATGTGTACTGTGTGCGCTCGTGACTTCGAAGCGCGGCGCGGCTGGCGGCAATTAGACCGGCTCACGATCGCCGGATGATATGTGATTGGTTGCATTGCTAATTTGTTGTTGGTATTCGTTATTAAATTGGAATGAGTTACTCTTGTCGTTTACGAGCTACACGGCCCATGGTGCGATGGTTCAGTGATTGACTCGCATTGGCTCAAATTCGAATTCAAATTGTTATATTCATTATAAGGTACATACATACTATCATTGAAGGTCATGTTTTAATCATCTAACTTCGGCTTTGTGTGCCCTTCTGGCTGCAGTAGACTGGGAGTAAAAAGCCGGTGAAAAAAAACTCCCAGCACTCTTTTAAATAAAAGATAGTAATGAAACTAGCCATGATGCAGTATGGCTTTAGTCGGATAAAGACTCAGACTCAGTGGTTGGTGATCCTGGTTGTTGATTCGCTGGTTGTCGGTTCGATTGGCAAATGACAAAGTATTTTTTATATATGTGGATGTAAATAATCATGTATTTAGAAATGTTGAAAACGAAATGCGGCAACAGCCTAATTTGGGTCAGATTTCCCTGAATGAAATTGTCCCAATATCTATAGATACATTATTATGTATATTGCAATTGTTATTATCTTTATTCGAAACATAACGTTACTATATTAATTGCTATTCTATTTACCCGTATATTTATTTTGATAAAACGTAGAATGAATATTACACAATTCTACAATAACAATTATTCTTATTATATTTATTGTATTTAGTTATTGTATTTATTCGACATTCCAAACAGTAAACACTACAAATAAAGACCGATGGAATCAAACCCACTCTGTATTACAAGGTACGTACGTTTTACTAACCGCGTATCCATTAACGTCAGTAAGCGCGATGTAAGAGCATAAACTTACATTAAGATCGCGCACACATATTTCGTAATACACTAGATTTTACGCGTGAACATTATTCTCGCCGACACCGTACGAAGTCGTTCTGTAATCGTCTAAACTTGACAAATATGGTAACGTTTCTTACTAGCGTTCACGTAATTTCTCACGTCTCGTTAGATCATGCTTACAGCGTCGCACTTAAGGTGAGGCGTGTGACGTACACAAAGCGAGCTATAGCGTGGGCGTGGGCCCATATCGCGCTAATTCCCGTCTAATAACTCGGTGGGAATCGGTGCTAAATCGCGCGTAATGTGAGCGCCGACAACGCGTGCTGTCTGCGATTGGGTTGTGAGGTTTTGATCGTTTCAAATGAGTGACTTAGAAAAGGCTTGGAGCGTGTAAGCCAAAAGCAAAATTTGTTAATGACTGGGACCGACATAATGCGTTCTTGAAAGTATATAACTTTTTCAACCTAAGCTAGAAGCATACGTTTAATGACGGTCATAATCTATACTAATATTATAAATGCGAAAGTAACTCTGTCTGTCTGTGACGTCATCACGACTAAACCGCTGAACCGATGGTGATGAAATTTCATATTAAGATACTTAAGGGTCTCGGGGTGAACTTAGGCTACTTTTTCTCCCATTTTTTTTAATTTTTCCAGGTATTTCATTATTTTACGAAAATGTCGCAACTCGGACAAGGAAAACACATTGATTTCCAGGCGGGCGAAACCGTGGACAAAGCTAGTTAAGAAATAATAATAAGCTGTCTGCCTGCTAGCTGTCATCCGGCCATGTCGAAAGCTCTTCATGCCCTGTTTAAAATAAATGACAAAACAAAAATTGCATATTCATTCCTATTATACATTCATGTTTCTTTAAAGCTTCACATACGACACATTTAAAAGAGGCTCTATCAGATTCACTAATTTTAATCGTTATTTTAGTATAAATAGTTATTATTGTAGCCTCTATGTTTTCCTTCATCGTTCCTGGCAACAAATATTTAAATTTCAGTTATAAAACGCACGTAAAAATCAGAGGTTCATGCCAGGATCGAACCCAGACCTTCCGGAGTGGGAGGCTGAATTTCAAACCTATCGCTATCACTCATTTTCAAGCGTGAATCAATAAAAATAATGACAAAGATAAAGACGTTTATTTGCACAAATATGGGTACATGTTACAGGATTATTAGTTCAAGCCATATTTTGCCTTTTACGGCGAACAAAATTAAGAAAGGAAAGTATGAGTACAAATTAATTATAAATTAGTTCCATAATACTACAACGATCAAGACTTTTAGTTAACGTCAGTTTAGTTTCGGCGACAAGACTCTAACGACGCCGTTAGAAGGATACACGACAACGGACGCTATTCTGACAGCGCTTACAAACGCAAAGTCCAGTGCTAATAAGTGTTTCTGGGACATTAATCGAGATAGGTGTCCTTGTAAAGGTCGCTTGATGTGTATTTGATTGCTTCTTCTCATTTTATAGTCTAAGGTAACTGCTCCAAGCGTTCACTTATGTTTATATACGGAGAAGGAGATATGCAATGTGTTCAGTAATAATATTGAAAAATTTTCTTCCAATCGAGATTGGTTACACAAAAATTTCATAGATAAATTCATGAATAGAACGCTTATTCCATATAGGAATCTCTTCCGGCAGAATTGCAAAAGGAGAGTTGAAGATATTAGGCAAACTCATATTTTGATGATTCCACAATGTTAGTCGGAACAAAGAGTCAGACCGGCAAAAATTTTAAAAATGTTATTTTGGCCTATTATGTACTGTGTATACATACATATGCATTAAGTAAAAGCGGGTATTTTAATATTAAAAACAGATACTCCAGATACTCCTATTCTGTTTATTTGTATAAATTAGTGAATACTGAAATATTCATGATGATTCAATTGTTCATGATAGATATAATAAAACATAGCTATTTATATTTAAATAAATAAAATAAATAAATATTATAGAAAATAAAGATCCGTATCCGACACCAAATGTGACATGACTGGCACAATATCTGAATAAAAAATAATTCAAAATCATAATTCATTTGTCGAAAATGAGGGAATGCAGTGTAATGACTAAGTTACTTCTCTTACGCCAATGTCCCTCCCACATCATTAATACCGCTCGCGACTGCCTAATTGCCGCGAGAGATAAAATCATTTGAATTATAATTTTTCAATTATAAAAGTGATGAGGCAGAATCGTAAACACACCTAACGATATCATTATATCCAGTATCGTCTTAATTAAGAAATGGCACTCCAAACTTCATAGCACTCAAGATACTTTCAATTCTTCGTAAAACTGCAGTTGCAGGTTTTATTTTTTTCCTATTTTTTAATTGCGAAGATATCAAAGACTGAAGTTAGAAGTAACTTTTAATTATCAAGACGGTATGCTAAGAGGTTTTTATTTATGATAGGACGCGTTTAACGACTTAGTGGGTTCGCATTTGGTTTAGTTTCCGTCAAAATCCTCAATATGCGTCCAACCTGACATTTTACACATCCCTACTAATATTATAAATGGGAATGTAAGTTTGTTTGTTACGCTTTCGCGCGAAAACTACTTAACCGATCACTATGAAACTTTGTAAAAATATTCTTGTAGGTATTAGAAGTAACATATAATTACTTTTGTCGAAAAGAAAAAAATTTTTTACGAAAAAAAAAATTATTGTCAAATTTTTCAAAGTATCCTAGACAATTAAAATGCTGTCCGAAGTCACTATTCCACCCGAACGAAGTCGCGGGTAAAGTTAGTCAAATATATAATCGTCTGTGGAATTCCACTGCCACTATCAAAAGGTAAGTCGAGGAACATCTGTCACTTTGTTAAGGGCTACCTACTGTATTATTTATTGTATATTCTTGCTTGATATTCATTGGTCATTACTGCCTCGTTGGTCGTGCGGTTGCTAGCGCGACTGCCGATCGGGAGGTCCTGGGTTCGAATCCCGGGTCGGGTAGTGCTGGATTTTTCTAATTTAGAATTTCTAGTAGTGACTCGGAGTCTGGATTTGTGCCCGGTGCATGGCAATAGGCTC
>DWUN01001397.1:0-16788 GCA_018249975.1 Passova gellias | reverse complement strand
CCCTATCAGAGGTCCGTCGCAGATGCGTCACTACTCTTGAGGACTGAGATGGTCGCCTCTGGTATACGAGTGTATATTTTATTATCTCTTTTGATTGATGTAAAATACACTGGCTTCATAAAAATAATTTGTTTATCTTTTTATAGACGGAAGTGAGTACTTTTGCAAATTTTAAAACAATAGTTTTTTTTATTAAATTTGGCCAATTTCAAACACGGCTATCTGATTCCAAATTAGGCAGTTAAACGCTTGTCGGAGAACTGATAAACATTTATAATACTTATGAAGATACTTTTACAACCAAATGCAGAACGAAGAAATTTATACATTTTGGGTTGATGTTACCGATATTCTATTTGAATTTAATGGTCAACCATTGATATTGCGAGTATCGATAGTATGGCAACACTGGTACAAATGCTTATAATTTTACTACCCTTGAACTTGAATACAAACTTATATAAAATCATAATTTAAAATTGCAGAAATGGGTAATATTTTTGTTTCTTTTCTTAGTCCTTAGTAATTATATAATATGACGTTTATAGATTGATACTTAACGGTGATTTAATTTAAATCAATAAGTCATATTAATTAAATAAATAGTTATTTTTATTTTGCTAAACGGCTAAATTAATAGCAACAAAAGAACCCGCTTTTGTGCAATCCATTTTTTTAATCTTTGTTTTTGGGGTTTCAATACAATATGTACATGCCAACGCCATTGTTCCTTGAACGAGATATAAAAACATCTTAAAGAAATAAAAATTTAAAGAATAAAAAAGGAGAACGAGTATAAGAAGAAAAAAGAAACAACATTGATCTACATATACAAATGATTGTTTGATACAGCTAATCATCCATCCACATCTTTAGTTAGAAGAAATGCTTCGATGAATCCATCATACATAATCCTATTCTTACTTCCAATGGAGCATATGACTTTCCTCCCTTTATTAATATACTTAATCTTGATATGCATTTTTTACAATGAGAAAATTTAATGACAGTTACATTTAATGACAAATTAATCTGAAGTAAATTATATTATTATTATTTATATTTTTTCAGTTAACTGTAAGTATAAAACAGTTGAACTGCATTTTATTTTCATGAGCAAATTGTATTCAATCAAATTTTACGATGTTACGGAGAGCTTATTAGGATGTTACATAAGATATAATAAAAATAACTAAATAAATATCTTGATTTCTTTATTATTTGTTTAATTTAATACAATATTACAACTATTACAGTACTACGTAAGTATAATTACTTGTAAAAAGAACTCAAAATACGGAGAAACAGCTAAAGTAATAGTATTGCAAAAGATAAATTCACCTTAGAGGCAATGTAGCAAAGATTTTACGAACTATGCGGATAAAGGCAGTGGTGAAGTTGGTACTTTTGTTTATCTATCTCCATACGAATGCAATGTCACAAATATCTTAACGTATACATTGAAAATATTTATGTTGAAATCGATAAATGATCGATTTTCAACATCGGCTCAACCCAAGGCATATCAGTTTGACATTTGTCATAAGACGAACTATATTTTAAGCAGATGTCAAACTAAAGACGTTTTAGAGAATAATGTCCTCATTTATATTATTTTGAGACAAAGTTACACACTGCCATCTCATCCCTAACTAGACGGAACCTATGCTATGGTAAACAGATTGCTAGAAAACTCAATATACATATTATAGAAACACATAGATAATGTGTACAATATCGCATCAGGGTTGCCAGCGTCATACCCAAATATTTGTGAACGGTATACTTTTATTTATTTTCTTTTAATTTGAAAATATTAATTATTATTATTTAACATCTTTTTAGACGCAAGTAAGTAAAATATGTAGTATAATAATATATCGTAAAAGACTGAGTGCTTGTGGTTCGTATTCAATTGTACTTCACATATTAAAAATTTGTTTTACACGTCCATTTTGACTTCATAATTACAAATTTAATTGTCAATAAATATATTTTATTTAAAATGTATTATAAATAACATGTATTATTCACATTACAGCCAGCTACAGTAAGTGAAAATATAAACCGAATATGATATTTTCATACGTAAAGTTTTATAGATTAAAAAAGGCGCCTTTAAAGGTCGTCCCTCACTTATCAATCCGCTCTCCAACGAGTATTGCATATTCGCTTGAGGGGACGCTGGCTGTAGGGGTGGCGGGGGGACGCTGGCTGAAGGCAGGGCGGGCAGGGCGAAGCTATCCGATAGAGGTGTGAAATTGATAAATGAACGAATATGCAATGCAAGCTTACTTCACGTCATTGCTTTAGTACCAAAAGCATAAAAACATTCAAAGCCTTTATTAATTGGCTTAAAATAAAAAAATAATTCAAGTATGAGATTTATTTAAGAATCATTATTAATCGACAAGAATTAAAAGATCCAGACTAGGTACCTGAAGAATACGTATACATGACAGCTAATGGAAATAGATGAGGTGATAGGCGTGTTAAAGTAACCGATGAAAATACTTTATCTGTACCTAGGTGTAGGTTTACTTCATACAATTATCTTTCTCAACAACGCTAATATTAAAATTTAATTATTGCAGAAAGTAAGTATTTTTTTTACTTTAACGTTCCATAAGCATTAAGTATTAAGAATCTAGAAACATTTATAAGAAAATAACACTGTTTATATAATATATTAACACCGACAATAGTCGAGTTGAAGTTATTAACAGCAATAATTATAGTCCTAGGATACCTTACATATGACTGATTCCGAATAAGTCAAGGCCAATAATATAAAAGAGATTTTGAATATGGTACTCGGTGCTTTCTGTCTACTCCGTTAGTGACCCGACGTGATGGCCTAATAATAATTATGTAAAATTAATTATATATTTTTCTGTTTAGGCCGGTGTAAGTATACTTTTAACTATATTTTCAATAACATAATGAGATAGTCCTTTTACATTTATGAAATGAAGTCCGTTAGGATCCTCGTTGCCAATTAAATGCTTAATATGAAAATTATAATATGATCTATTACTTTTTTAGTGTATGTGTCTGACACGAGGCCCTTTGTCTCATTTCAAATTAATTGGAAATATCCACTTCCCAAAAATTAAGGTACGTACCGTTACCAACGAGCAAATAACAAATAACAATCTACCTCTAATTCTACAAATCATTATCAAGGGTTATTTCAAAAATACGTCTAGCTACCGAATTGTAATAAAATCGTTGCAGCGGCTTCCAGTGTGGAAACATCTTTACAGTCACACTCATGAGAGCCCTTACAGATGCCATGAAATCTTCCAAACCCAGCACACATTGCTAAATTTATTTGGAAGTGTGTTACACAGCAACAGGTTTGAAATCTGTTGTCGCATAAATCGTTAGAAATTAGTGCAGTAGAAGAGACGAATTTGAAGTATAACAATATTATTTAGGTAGTGGTTGTTGGTGTCATAATAGTCTTAGTGCTGAGGAAGGAGGAAGGGTACCGACAAGATTTTAGTGGTCAATCACAGATAGCCCAGTATGTTTAGACACCGCGTTACCTTGTGTGTTTGCCCCACCACCAGCAAGAAAAAAGATTGATCATGTCCTTGGCAAGCTACTCGTATGTTACCCATTGTTATGAGTTTTGCAGGTAACTCCGGAGCGTTACGTGACAATGCCGCCCACGTCGATATCAACGGTCTGCCCACTGTGCGTCTGTAATTGTGGTACCACGCCCAAATTGAACTGGGACGAATAAATGTAATTAGACTATATTATTGTTTTTCAATTTTAAGTAACCAAGTGTACTCGCACTGCACAAAATGGAGTCACCATTACTTTATTGCAGTTTCTACCAAAAATCCATAATATGTATACCGGTAATTATGTACATGGGGACGAATTGAAATAAATAATCTATACATATTAGAACAGTTCAATTCTGTACATTGAATAAAAACTAAAAAAATATCCCTAGGGCTGTTCACATAAGTAACACAAGACAAAAAAACAGCATTTTAAAATTTTTGTCTGTCTGTCTGTTGTCCAGCTTTGACGCAAAAACTACTGGACGGATTTTGGTGAAACTTTTTTGTTATATAGCTATTAGACCTCGGCAACATATAGGCTATAATTTATTCTGAAATACTCCAAACGCTGCCCAAAGTCACTTTTCCACGTGGACGAAGTCATAGGCAAAAGCAAGTTTTAATATAAAGTTTAGTGTAAGCTTATTAATGTTAATTAATTTAATTTAATGATATGTAAGCGTCACTGATAATTACTTGTGGGTTGCTTCCGTTGGTTCTCTTCCATACATATTCAAAATGTTTCAATGTTTTTACCGTCAGTATTGGATCCACGTCCTCTTGATACAAAAAGTTTGCCAGATCTCTGGTTTTTTCCTGAAAGTTTGGAAACAGGACTCATTAAAAGTAGTTACTGTGATCGTTGTACCTGTCGTAATATTTTAATGACGGAAGTTTTTGATGGTGTACATACTTTAAGCCCCAGGCAATGTCTGTTATACGAAATCCGTGTCATTAATAATTAGAATTCATGCTCTCTGGTAAAAATGAGTTTTGTTACCGTGGCTACGTGCTAAAGATGGATATGCAGATAGTTGATACGTGCTTTTGTGGGAAAAAACGGGTCCAACTACTTTTGCTTAAATATTAAGGCTTTACAAACAGTTTAATCATATTTCTGACTTATGTTATGACTGTAAAATAAAAATACTGAAAAAGAACTTTCAGTAGTAGTAGTCACCTAATATTAAGGGTCCTATTATTAAGTGGAACTAAAATACTACTATATAATAACGCTATCGTAAATATACGGCATGATAAGTCGTCATTTTCTAAAATTAGCTATGGTACTAATAAGTTCCTGTATATTATTATTGTATATTATTCCTGTGTTCAGTAACTTGTTCAGTGTACTTATACAGTTTTATGCTACAAATAAGCAAGTGTATCTGTATCTTAGACACGACGAAACATTCGAAAGTAAATAGATACAAATCGATGTTTACTCGCCTCCGCATGCCGTGGACAATTTTTTTATTATTATTTAAAGATAAATCAACGACTTAACACTACTGCAATTAAAATTGAAGAAATTGGGTTCAGTGTATTCTGCCCTTACGGAGATAAAGAGATAAAGCAGAATTTCGTGGAGATAACCCTAGGTTTGCTTTTTAACCCGGCACTCCTCAAGCGGATTTCGAGGATACCGCGTGATACATTATGCATGATTGCGATCTTTCCTGTTATCTGTGCGTTACGCGAACCTTTTTAATATCCGCTGTCAGATGTACGGAGGTTTGTTTATTATATCACCGGCTTTTCACCTTTCATGTCACGTAAAACATTTTTTGATGTCTACCTCTGTTTACGTTTCAATTAAATAATATATTGCGTAAACCAATTTTACCGCTGCTTTCTGTACAAACATAAAGGTTTTGCATAGCAGTGAATACTAATTGGTAATATTAAAAACTAATACGCTTTACTGTATGAACCAATTCATAAAATTACCTTACACTAAACCCTTTTTTTTTTTACACTAAACCTAACCTAACCTAACTTACCATCGGATAACGTTAAGATTTAGTAACAGACTATTTAAAGCGGTAACTTCACCTGACCTACAGTGGAACGATACTGGGGTGGCAAATAAAGATGATAAATTGAGTGCGACCATTGACGTTATTGCTTCTAAATGTAGCTTACGTTATGATCAAGTAGAGCATGTGTAGTGGCCGAGTGAGTCGACGCAACATATCCAAACATGTACGCGAAGTATAGGACGCCGGATACTTGCAGTAACATTGTGAGCCATATATCCACAGCATTCGTCACAACTACAGGCGTGCACCCACAACCTAGAAGTGGTGGAAGGATTTTGTATAGAACATGCCTTATACAGATTTTCGTTACAATATTAACCTGGACTAATTTTACTTTACTAGATATTATTTAATTATACTGTAAATTTGATAATAATATGCAGTTTATCGGCAACTTATTGGACTAGTATGTGTAACAAATTTATTCATTAAGAGAATTTGAAAGTCATCTATATTTCATTCATAAACGAGTGAATTTGTTGAGTCGTGATATCAAATAAGATTCATGTATCCGATTTCTGACGTTTACATAAAAATGTGAATGCAATAACCATTCCGAGGCGCGCCACTACAGGGCCCGGCGCGCAGCGTGTCAATTATTTCGCTTGATCTACTACAGCCGTTACATAAACTTCGCTTTTATGCGCTTATATTTCAAGAGTCACAAATATGCGGTGTATAACAACCAGGTTACATTATGAATTGATGCGAGAGTGCATTTACGTCATCGTTTTGAATATGGAATGTTTTACATAAAACGCATATATTCGCGATATTCAAAATGTTACGGAAATGCGCCATTTTAATTACAGTACGAAATATTTCCGGTTCAGTTCGTGCTCTTCTCATTTTAATTTCGCGCCGTTCCTTATGTTATATATGCTTTTAATGTTTGAAAACAAAACATTATGAACAGAAACATGGAAACCGGCAGAACGTAGATTTGGCTTGTGTCCTGCGCTTACCATCTGTGAAACCGTTAGGTTCGTGAGCATATTATATGTAGTGACTTACCAACGAATATTTCAAATACCCAGTAGAATGTGTGTAGGTATTCAGAAACCGCATCTGCAAGCGTTAAGAATTAATTAGAAGAAGAATATCAGATGTAAAAATTACTTTTACGGGCAATCTTAACACTATTTACTTTTCCTTTTACAAATCGGACGTTCAATGAAAATCCCCCTTCCCTTATAAACCCCTCTTCCTTTGGACTCTCATATGATTCATTGACGATCCATACAACTCACATTTAACTTCTAATGCAGTCTTCGACAGCACCGACGCTCGGGTACAATTGACCAATATGTAATACGAATTCGGCGGTAGATACGGTATACACGAATTAGAAAATATAAGCGCTGTGACAAAATTGACGAGCGTCATTGCGAAGGGGATAAACTTGAACAGTACTACGGCTTGATTTATTCGCATTATGTCACTCTCCCAGTACGTGAAGGCGCCGGTGATTCGTGTAACCTAAAATGTGGCGAACTAATTAATGTTTATAGTGAACAACAGTGATCTGATGCGATTATAAGCACGTTCGTACTAGAGGTAATTATATCAGAAGATTGATACAATTCGTGTGAGTTTTTTTTTATAAAATTAACCTAGCAAACAGGCAAATGAGCCATCTTATGGTCAGTGGTCACCATTGCCTATGGATATGTGAAACACCAAATGAGTTACTCATGCGTTTCCGGTTTTGAAGGAGAGCTCTTTTCACGCCTTTCTTGAAGAGCCCCATGTCATATCGCTCCGGGGTCGACAGCATAGCAGAGTATAATTATAGTATGAGGTACAATAGTAACGTGCATTCATTAAAAGAAATTACACAAGTAGTAAATAGGAGAAGTTGAGAAGTTTGCAGACACTTTGTAGTGATTAAATCGAGAACTACAACAGCTAACATTAATTGCTGTCAGTCATATTCCTGTTACAGTGTGTGCAGAATCTATACTAATAATATAAAGCTGAAGAGTTTGTTTGATTGTTTGGTTATATGATTGTTTAAACGCGCTAATCTCAAGAAATATTTGTCCGATTTGAAAAATTCTTTCAGTGTTAGATAGCTCATTTATCGTGGAAGTCTTTAGGCTATATAACATCACGCTAAGATGAATAGGAGAGGAACAGTAATAAAAATAATTTATATGGCAGAAAAACGTTTGCCAGGTCAGCTATTCTAAGATATAATGCATTACAAATCGTCTCCACAGAGTTAGCAATATCTTAACTGTATTAACACAAGTCCTAGATTGAATTTGCTACATTTACTGATAGTAATGGATAAGATATGTCCGGTGGCCAGTACTATGTACCTACATCCATCTACTCCTCCCATGACATTTATGCTTTACGAGCATAGTCTCGGACCATTGTTTAATTCCACGAAATGAGTATGTACATATTAAAAATATAAAAACATAATGCTACTTACGAGTAAAATCCGATTAAGTCTGTAGAGATCCGTGTCCGAGTGATCATTTACTATTTTAAACTGTAGCAAAGTAGTATTAAAGTACACACCTTGTTCAATACCACGATTATGTCGCATAGATAACACGTTTTTATATATTGAAGTTGATTTTCAGCACTAATCTATGCAAATCTCTAGTACTGGTTTTAAATAATCGACAATGAAAATTGATTGTACAAATACGCCATTTTCAACTTGGGTACGTTGAAATTTAATAATGAAATAAACACACCAGTTCCTCAAACGGAAAAATGCTCAAGATGTCCAATAGAAATCCGTGCTTGAAGTATTGCGACATGGTCAGCAATGGATGAGTGACGAGCACGGAGCGCTCATTGTAATAAGCCACGTAGCACATAACAGCTACATCCACGTACAATACCACGTCTACCCATTTGTAGTGACTGGTAAAACTGTACTGTTTTGTCTGCAAACAACATATTATTGTCTATTATGGTATTGATTTAAAGAAAAAATCCATTTGAAACTTCTTCTTCTGTCTATTATGCCCTATTTCTTTTGACTCAGGACAAGTCTAGTATGGAACGATATACTTTTTTTTATGATAGAAATCTGAGTAATAAATAAATCAGGAAGCATATTTCATCTACAATCTAATTTCATCATAGAACTGGTTTCACGTAAATTACGATTTTATTGTAAAATACCAGAGTTCACCAGCGGTTTTCGATGTCATGTACACGCAGTGTAAACCGCCGAAACATGTAGGTAAAGGACGTTTGAATTACCTTTCACGTGAGACTTAATCCTTTGAGATTTCGAACGCGGTATATTTATGATCGGATTTAAAGCACTTGCGTTTACTCTGTACGTGTGTATTATAATCAATGTTACGTAGAATATAGGTAACTTCGTTTATTGTGTAGTGTGGTCATGTAAAAGAGGTAGGTATCTAGTATTAAAATCGTGATCAATGTATTTTTACGTTTTACGGCAGTTCCCAAGCGTATAATTGAACTAAAACACAGCTCCTGACAGGTTGCCTGGGTGGTGTAATTAAAAGACTTGAATAATAATATTTTTACGTGTATTATTATCTAACAGTAGGGTCGGGCTTCTACGATACTGCAAATGTGTCTTATATAGACAATACAACTTGCGACTATCAGAAAACAGGAAAATACAAAATAAACATTGCACTACTCACGGCAATATTGTATGGTATAATCAGAACATAATATAAGGCGATTATGGAACGCAAAGCGCACCAAAACTTGAGGAATATTCCGTGCGGCGTAATGCATCCAGGCACGAATATGTACCTTACGTATCTAAAATTAAGACAGATTTTGGAAAACATTCATTTATAGTATCTATTTATTATGTACTTCCTGCCTGTATTTACTATGCACATTCTGACTACAAATTTACCTAAGTACATTTTATAATTTAATCGATTTATCACTTGCTGTTATACCGGTGAAGGAGAACACTGAGACAAAACTTGCACATGTGAGAGATATTATAAAGTGTAATATTTTCTAAGGTATTTGAATTCAATCAATCCGTTTTTGCAAAGTGTGGTAGACAATGACCTTAAAACTGACACCTTTTCCAACAATGGAATAATAAAAGAATAAAAAAAGTACATTTTTACTTTCCTATTTATGCCATGACGTCTTCTTATTAGGGTGGTGTCCGGGTAGTTAGTACAAACCTCATAACTCCGAGCTTTTCGAACGCCCTTATGTACTGCGATCTCTTATCATGCCCGTTCAGTATAACGAAACTTTCCTTTATTTCTTGCTGAAACAAAACATTGTACTCTTAATAAGTTCTGCGTGGAAACGTCGGCGATTATTAATTGGGTATTTACCGCTATTCTGTTCGTTTTGGCGTCGATCCGTCCCGTCAGAGGCTTCGCATCATCGTAAAGTGACGCTTGCCGGCGGATTTCGGGTTCCTCGAGCGTCTAATAAATGAAAACATTAATTATGTCAGCGTACCTGACCCGGCTGTGTAAGCTCGGATGTTTTAACATGAATCACTACTAAATTACGCCGTCCATTATTCCCGCTCGGCAATATTAAATGCATGCATCATACCGCGATAATGGGATGACTGATGTCGGGGAACGTACTCCAGCACTGCACCAGCGCACTGTACTCGACGTGCAGTAATATACAATTTGTTGATGTCACCACTGTGTACACCTGAATTTGTTTCGGAGTATTATGAGCATTACGCTCCCTGACAAACGAGTTACATTACATTGCATAAAAATGATTTACTACAATTCTGTCGGCAAATGGAAAACCGTTGTGTCGCAGAATGAAATTGTTACTGAAAATGCAATAACGGACTGCAAATTTCATTCGGAAATAGAGCATATTATTTATCTTTTACGGGCTTAGCACGCGGAGATTTAGTTTAAAACCGTAGCGAGGTTTTATTAATGTTACGCGTAATTTTACGGTCGATTTAAAAAAGATATTGTCCTTACTTTTGGTAACCCGTACAACATTTCAAAGTCTCCAAAATGGCATCCAGAACCGATAGAGACTACGACTTTTCCAAGTTGATTTAACTTGTTACAATGACCCTAAAATTGAAAATATTTTTTAAATAAGCTAGACTGCTGCGTTGGCTATAATTGTAAGCATTTGTCGCCGGGACCTTTTGTAGAATATACATGTCTCTGCCAATGTCCCCCGCATGTTGGACAATCTCATTATCTGGCAACACCAGAGTGCGGGTATTGCAGGTTACTGTTTGTAGAAAATCGCGATTGCACTCCTGTAACAGAAAGATTACACGTATACACTTTATTAGATACTAGTGGCCTGCGTCGGCTACATATGTATCATTTATTCTCTCTATAATTAGGTACACAGTTAGAAGTTTTTTTTTGTTCCTTTGTGTCAACATTATTTTGCTATTTTAAACCATCCTGATCCATTACCTGAAAGAGTGGACACATTAGTAGTGTTTCAACCATTTCAATGGACAGAACTTCTTGTTGAATATTCGCCGACATGTCTGCAAATATTTCTTCGCTGGATACTGCTCTATTGTAATACCTGTCAAAAACTGTTTATTATGAATGAATAAGTGAAAACGTTGTTCCGTATTATTTCTTTCTACTATTTGGCTTTTATGTTGCAAGACTAGCGAATCGGTAAATTGGCAGGTGGGTCATAAACAAAATTGAAAATAAAAAATTTGGAAATTAAAAAAGTACCTTTTTATGTAAAATAATTTATTATAAAACTTAACAAAAATAACATTTTTTAATCAAAATCAGAGATCAAAATCTTATTTTCCTGATTAAGCCGTCTAAGCACATCTTACTTCAAATAGAAAGGAAGGCTATTCATATATAATAATATATGTATTGTCATATCTTATATTAACCTGGCGATTTATTGTTACCTGGAGACAGAAGATTTTACTCCTTTATGTAATTTGCTTATTGTATTATATTGTAATTTGCTAGGCCATTGTTAATATTTTTTTGTTAATCTAATTTCGGGTAGTCCATTCGCGATTCGTGTGGTAGTTTGAAATTCAAAATCAAAACCTCAGCTATAAGTCTCCTGTAGTGGCAGAGGGATGTGTAAAGAAAAACATTTAAGATACTCACCACTGCACGCAAAAGTACTTCTCCACTCGAGACTTAATTTTCCCGCTTACATGGTTCACAGTTAAGAAATAGAACAGTTCTCTCATTGATTCCTGTAAGGAATATAATATACAGAACGGAGAAATGTAAGATACGACTAATGAGCATGCTTTATAAAGAAGACATAGCTAATACATTTCTTAGATTTAGTGAGTTTTTTCCTTTCGAAACTGTTGTAGCATTGAACCTCATATATATACTTTTCACATGTTAAGTCGATAGTAAACATCCGAGGGAACATTAAATCAAATACAGGGGAAAGTACCTTGAATTTAAATTTCCGTCGACAGGAGAGCATGTAGAGACTGCAAACTTTGGCCACATAGAAACAGCTCAGGTACGCCCCCAGGACGAACAGCAACACCACCTGCCGTACAAAATTAACTGGATGTTTTCTTGCAATCAAATTTTACAAGTGCAATTTTTGTACAGAATTCGAAGGGCTCTGGCAATATAACTCATATTTCTGCATTACGGTTACAATGCTCGACTAATGCGTATGCTTTTTAATGGCTTATCATAGGTAATATGTAAGGTTTTGTTACTTTGATGGTAACAAGGCAACAACAAAGGAAGCTTTCTCTAGCTTTCATGAGTGTTTCGTTACCTGTAACTGTCCTAATCGGAATTTCGAACTCTTTCAAGTCTTCTTAAGTAATCGGGTATGTGTTGCTCAGTATATACGAGTATAGTCTTATTAATTAACAACAACTCGTCTAATTGACACTAATAACTCTACCAATGATGTATTGCTGCTTTTTGGGTTAATACTTTATGCACACAAAAAAATAACGTCTATTGCAATATTACTAACGTAAGCAACGAAAAATAAATTTTACACAGTTACCAGGATTAAATCACCAGTTCCAGGCGCCAAATCGGAAGACCCGCTGCCAGTAAACACGGATGTGCCGAAAGAGAGAGAAGTTGTCCCCACTCGCTCATGTTTGGCGTAGTTGGTGAGGAACACCTTAGTCTCCCAATACATCAGCTGACTCATCCAAGAGTTCTACGGATTTTTATATAGAACACTAGCCTTTGCGGAGACTTCGTCACGCCCCGTCGCAAAAAATGTAATTATTTACGACATCACATTAGAAACCTCAAAAATAATAGTATGTCTCTACTATATAATGGATGTTATTATACATATAAACCTTCCTCTTGAATCACTATCTATTTAAAGAAAACCGCATCAAAATCTATTGCTTAGTTTCAAAGATCTTAGCATACATAGGGATATAGGGACAGAGAAAGCGACTTTGTTTTATAGTATCTAGTGATTAGATAATTGCGTTACATTTAGTCGTATCTTAGAATTAAATGAAATAAAAATGAAACTATCAGCTCTTATGTAATAGTTTTGGAATGAGCACATTCAAGACTGCACCTTTACCACGAAACAGCTCGTGGTAAAACGCCAGCATATATTAAAAAACCAAATTGAGTTCGGTAATTCCGTAATAAACTAACAAATACATTTATGCACCTTACAGAGTAAGGCCGGATTAAACGAGAAACACGTAGTTGCATTTCAATTAAACTGCCGACACAATTCCTGGTGCTACAGAATGAAATGTTCTTTTAACGCCGGCTTAAACCATGCGAAGTCCGAATCGAGTTTCGTATTCAAATTGCGGAACATTGTAATTCTTTGCAATTTCATTTTAGACACAACTAGTTCCACGAAATGAGAGTCAAGTCGCTTCGCCAAGGCTTATAATGTCAGACGGATCGCAGCGCGATGTAGTTGAGCATTTTATTTTGAATTTCATATCAGCTTTTTAGACTTAAAGCCTGTTATATTATTTTTTCCGCGGTTATACATGATATATTAGACACATGAGAGGGTACATGAGAGGAATCTAATAGTGGGAAGGTTACATTGGCAGATTTCACAAACCTTGGAAAACATATATTTTGTAACAAATTCAAAGGTTTCCTTAATATTTTTTTCCTTTATTGTTATTATTCAATTGTTAATTGTGGCGTTTATGATTGAAATACCAAATACAAATGCATACAAAGACAAAGAAGGATTCTGAGAATGAAATCGAACCAATCTACGGGGAATCCAATACTCATGTCGAAGAACCATGTACCTATTGTAACTACAGTAGTTTGTACATGTTGAATTGATGTAAATATCAGGGTACTTACTGCACGGCACAAAGTATTTGGACACGTGTACGTATACAGAACACATCCAGACCAATAACAAAATATCAGGAAAAACAAGCAGAATTTTATCAAGCATAGAAACTGGAAAGAAATTTATTGTATAAGATTTATTTTATTACTCAAAAGTATTATATAATAATTATATAGTATTATATAATATCGGTTGGAATGAGAATGTGGAAAATGGAGAATAAGTTATTAGTGTAGTGTTTTGTATTTATTTAGTAACGTGTAGTATTTAATGTAGTGTTCGTGTAGTAACTGGCCCATTAGTCCAGTAGCTAGAGAACGGTTGGATTCCCAGCCACGATAAAAAATTGTGTAATGACTAAGAAAGTTAGTTCTGTGGCTGAAATTAAATTATCTATATAAAAATATATTTCTATCGTTAAGAGGCGGAATTTCTTTTTGGCGATTCTGTTGGCAGGCAGCTACATCCCGAGAGGAAACTTTTCACATTTCTGAGTGACGTTACACACGTTATATACTATGACGTCACATCTATGACGTCATCTTAGACGTAACACATCTGTGAGTCATATTCGGTCTTATTTCAGTTCAATGTAGGTTGGATTGTTTTTTGCACGTTTGGTTCTCCATCACCCTATATAAGCCCACTGCTGTACATAGAGCTCCTACAATAATCGCCATCGTACCCTGCCCTAGGTTTGTTTGGTATCAGACATCTCGCATCAGCGTGGTAATTGTGGGCATAAATTACTCTTTGTATTATACTCTTGTTATGGATTTTGTCTCAAAACGAAAGGGTATATTATAGTCTTCCACGCTGATCAAAGGCCGTTTGGTAGACTTTATAAAATTTGAGACCATTGTGGAGTGGTGTGAAATTCGAGTGTATAAAGGTACATATTTTTGTAAAGTCAGAGGTGCGTACAGGCCGAAACTGCAGACTCCTGGTATGGGAGGCGGAATTAAAACCACTAAGCTATCACTGGCACTGTTTAAGGAAGTGGATGTTATGATAGAGCAAGTTCTAAAATATTATTACCTTAACATTACTATTGAATTTTCTTTCCCATTTAGTCATATAGTCCCATATATGCCACACTTGAAGCATAGGGATCACAACAGCCGCTTTACTTAGAAGTGTATCTCCCTCGGGATACAATGTATCGGTGAAAATATGTACGGGAAACACCGAAACGATATCGAGGTAGAAGCCAACAGAAGACATTTTCTCCTCAGCTATTTCCCTTACCGTCTCCTTCCTAACGTTCTGCAAGGCATATTAAAAGTAAAATTAAATTACACTAGCTGACTTGGCAAACATTGTTCTGCCATATAGATTATAATAGTATTTCTCTAATATATAATGGATTTTATAATACATATAAACCTTCCTCTTGAATCACTCTATCTATTACAAAAAACCGCATCGAAATCCGTTTTGTAGTTTTAAAGATCTAAACATACATAGGGACAGACTGCGGTAAGCGACTTTGTTTTATACTATGTAGTGATTTCACAAAGGAACTTTCACCATCCAAATCTACATTTCGTTTATCGTTATCAAAAAATGTATATTGTATATAACGTAATTTTCAGCTTTATTTCTGAATATATTAAAAAAAATCCTTATTATTTTAGCACACAAAGTACTTTATAGATACAACAGTTTGTGAAGTGAAACAAATGCTTCCGGTTGTCAATAGCTACTGCCAACATTGATTATCCAACTATCCATTCGATTTTCAGAACACTGATTTCGTTACTTTGTCTTTCCTTATCTTTTATCTCAGTTTTGTTCTTTCATCTTTATGTTTACAGACAAAACGTGTTGCTCTAACGGTCGGTACATAGCGCGGCAGGGTAGGCACTAACGCTACTGTGTTCTTGAGGCTAACATTAACAATATCGTATGATTTATGTATCGTCGTTCTTACAAAATTATCAGTTAATATTCGCTTTTGTAAGATTACGAAGATCTCATGGTTGGTTTGATCTAATTCACTGAAGATATTACATGAACTATTAGGTATAGCGTAGTATTTTTTTAATGTATAATACATACGGACATTTTAGGCGACTAAAATGAAAGGATGCCCTGTTACTTTTCATGTTACACTTCATATTTCATTACATTTTCATTACCTTGTGGACAACAGCCGTAGTAAGTTGTATATAGATATTTAGAAGTAATCCTGTCGTTGTGATTGTACCGATCACCTTTTCCCAGTCGGGTCTAATAGCCTCAATAGCTATATATGGTAATAGCAGACACACGTAGATAACTATGATGAAGTGAGCTATTTCGAACATATGGGTCTGTAAATACATAAATATTTGTATACAACATCAGGGCTGACTATAGTTTAAGAGAGAATTGAAGCAAGATTGTTATCAAGCTACATTCTGAAAGGTCGGATTCTAGGAATATAAGTTAAAATGGTGAAGACAATGCCAGTCGAAAAGATAGTATAAGAAAAACTGCATTCAGAGCAATTTATCCAAACGCATGCACGATATAGTCGTATATGTATCTTTAAAAATAAAGGTTTTTGGTTTAAAAGTGCAACCACCATTTATTCCATTTAAAAAAAGTAACGTACCTGAAATTATATTATTATAGTTGACATTGAATAAATTACTTCTACAATACAATTATGCCAAAGAAATGACCACGAGCTCAAGAGAATGTTTCCATTGCGCTACATGTTCTATTGGATGACACGTGCTGATAAGAGAAAAGTAGCCGAAACTTTAACGTAATAATCCAAGTTTCTAGTTGCCGTCTGCAAAGTTGTCGGTACTCGTATTGGCATATCTTTTAGATACGAGTGCTTGGTCTTCGCTTGAGTTACGTATATTAATACAATAAAACCTTTGTAACATAAGCAT